>JAMKQA010056576.1:0-25223 GCA_024699735.1 Posidonia australis | reverse complement strand
ATTATTCTTCTATATTCCTTTTGTTCTACTTTCTTCCCATTTTCATCTTTTTCTAATTTTGTAGAAGTGCTTATTGGGGTTCTAGCAGGCTTGCTATGTTCCATTCCAAATTTCTTTAATAATTCCTTAGTGTATTTTTCTTGATTAATAAATTCTAGGAAAGGAAATTTACCTAGATTTCATGCAATCCTAGCATTTTCTACCGATTCCATGCTCTCTATTGCAAGGAGTGGAGATGCGTACCTAAGAAATGCTTCTGGCGATCCTCGACCGACTCTGACGAACTCCGGCGCAACCATGGCCACGAGGCACCCCACGTGAGCTCCACGCACCACCATGAGCAACCACAACCCTCCGCTTCAATCCCTCGACCTCTTCCTCTCTCTCTGTCGACGTGCGCATAAATGGGATACAGGGGAAATAGAGGGGGTGGGGAGACGAGTGGAAAGGAAGAAGGGGAAGGAGAAGGAGAAATAAGGAGGAAAGGAAAGGAAATGGAGGAGGAGTAGCGCCGCCGAAGAGGAGGGGAAAGGAAGAAGAAGGAAGGGGAAGAAAGCAACGGGTGGCGAGGAGAGGTGCAATACGGTGCAGCTTATAAAGCCTACGCCTAGAGTAGCTGAAAACGTGCCCACCTGCGCGTCTCAGCTACCGACACACCGCACAGCAACCAACCGCCAGCCACCACCAACGAGGCCAACTGCCAGCCTCAACCACCAGCCCACACCTAAGCGGGCCCCACAAGCACAGTGCCAAACCATGCACAGGGACACGCAAATAAAAGCCAGCCCACGAGGTCCAAGCCTAAAAGCACAAACCACACAACAGGACTCGGAACAGTAACACCCTTTTCGGAATAAAATTCACAAAATGTAAATAATTACAAAATGAATTTTACGGGTGTTACACCAATCCTTCTCTTTTATAATACCATGCCAAATTCATGGGGTTCAAGGTGTGCCGAATTCATGAGGGTCAAGGCATGTGTAGGATTCATGTGTGACAAAAGAGAAAGGAAACGTCACAGGCGGTGACATTTCGACGTTATATTCCTCCCCTGGTCCTACACATTTATAGGCCGCAACATGTCAAGATTTCGACACCATATAAAAATCCAAGGAGAAACAACAAATACATAAACAAGAAATCAAGAATCTAAAGAGAGAAACAACCACAAATCTACTATGATTACCTAATAAATATGCTTACAATCTACATGTAATCAAATTCCAATTCACCCAATCAAGCTCACTGGACAAATACCGAAAATACAATCAAATAGGAATTAATTTTCCTAAATAAAGGCTTCCATTGTTTTGAATTCTGGACAAGACATGACGCACTCCCAATTTGTGCCTGTAATGCATGCCTGTAATACACATCTATGATGCGTGTCAGACATACGTGTTAGATCTATACAGACCTCAGATGTTGCACAACCACTCTACCATTGATTGATTTGGCAATGAGAAAATACCAAAAAGATGAATTATCGACAACTTCATGTAGTCCTCCATGGACTCTATGTCAATTTTCTTAAAAACCTTATCCACGATGGCTCACAAGTAGGTATTTTCAAACTTTTATCAAAGAAATACTTGTCCCAGTTGTGGGACAAAACATCTTCTAGTTCTACAACTTTCTTGTCACTAATCCTAAAGCCAAGAAGTACAACAACATTGGGCTCATCAAATGCTACTATTGTCGTAGCTAATTAAAAAAATTGAGACTTTAGGAACAATGGTCGAAAGTAACTTCACCACCGAGGAATTGATAACTCATGGCAAATCTATCCTTGCAAAATAAGTAAATGGGGTCTAAGAAAAGATCTGCTCGTGCTCTTCTCTCATAGAAGGATAGTTTGTGCCAACAACCAAATGAACAACTCAAAAATTAGAAGAAGGTTTTCAAGAAAAACAATAGAACATAAGAAAATGTAATTCTTCTAGTCACAAATAATGATACTGGCCAGATAACATTGAAATAAGAAAAACAAGAATAAGAAAGGACCAACCATCTTGTTGTTAGAATATCTAGTAACAGTTTTCTCCTCCATTGATTGGTGGTTGTGAAAGATTTGAAGAGAAGGAAAATAATTTGGCACAGAGGACAATGGATTTGTATCACAAAGACAAGACAGAATGATAACGAAGAAGAAGAAGAATGGTTTTGTTTTAGAAAAGACTCCAAATTCAAATTCAAATTCAATTTAGAGATTTAGAAAGGAAATTAAAAAAACAACACTCATTGCAAGGAGTTTCTGCTAATGCAATGATAACTACATCAGTAATCGCATCGTGGTGATACGACAACTAACAACATGAGAAATCATAGTCATCAAACAGAACAATAAAGTAGATATAGTATCATAAACTAATCATATCCGTGTTTATTGTATAATTGTATAAATAAGGTATCATGATCCTCTTCTTCTTGCATAGTACATTTAGCACGTGCCATAGTATCACTTACTATTGTTTATGTTATCGTCTGCTACTGTGAACAGTATCATTGATAATTGCTACAGTATCTTCGATAATAATGATTTTATTGGATTTTTGAGTGTGTCATCACAAGGTATCCAGCATGGTGGCATGTGAGGTATAATCAAATACGCCATTTATCCGTTGCGGTGTGGGCTCACGTGCCCAAAACTGTAACCGTTGGATCCTTGTTGTGTCATTATTGCAACAGTGATTTGCAACAAAGCCGACGACTATGAATCTGGACTCACATGAGAACAGATTGCAGTAGAGTATGGCTCTTACGCAAATATGATTTCTTTGGTGTTTTGTCAAAAAAAAAAAAAAAAAAAAAAACTAAATGGTTTACTATGAGGACATATGGTATGCTATGTGGTATAATCAACCAAAGTGGTATGAAATATGGTTTTCTATGGGAATGCTATACTCTTGAAAACCAAGGGAGGAAAGTAGAACAAAGTAGAACAAAGTAGAACAAAGAAAAAAAAAAAAAAACTTGGTGAAGATCAACCGATGGAAAGCCCTCCCTCCTCTCAACGTGTTAGGGAAGAATGTAATGAGCGTGTCTCGAACATGTTCTGCCTACAACAGACCAAAAGTCTGGTGAAGATTAAAGTGATGAAGAACAAGCTTCATTTGCAGATCTAAGAACAATATAACTGTTGAAGAGAATAAAATAAGAGCAATAGAGAATGGAGGAGAAGGAACGGGTGAAGAATGGAGAAAAAAAATTCGGAAAGGGAGAGAGGAAGAAAAGATAAACAGAAATCAAAATTTCCTCGCTGCCTACTTTTCGTCGCTGCAGCTTTCAGAGAGTTACAGAGTACCGTAACAGTTGTCAAAACAAGAGGAAAGAGGCAGAGAGCCCATTGATGAAAGATGCTTAGGTGGACACAGAGTCATGTTGGATGTGCACGAACCATTTTCCTTCAAAGTATATTAAACAAATCTCCGGGCCCTAATGGATTCCTATTGGATCCACGGCCCTTACTTGCCACCAGCAATCACCAAGTCCTCTCCTGTCTGCTCTGCTTGTCCTTCGCCTAATAATCGTCTGCTGTTGACTGCTGCTGCCATGGCGAGCGTGAAGAAACCCGATGGCAATGGTGGCGGCGGCGTGGATGAGGTGCTGAAGCCTTTCCATCAGAGAGCATCCGAGGCCGAGGTACGCCTCTTCAGAACATGGTCTCCGCTCTTCTTCTTGATTTTCATACAAAGAAGGCACAGACGGCTGGTGCAAATCTTGGATTTGTACGTCGGGTGGATTTTCGGTAGCGAAGGCTTCAACGATGCCTAACAATGAGTGTGTAGAAACAAACTAGAAGGTCGATTACTGGACATCTAACACTGAGTTTGCATACAACTGCAAATATTTTTTTTCCGTGCTACGGGAAAAGTTTGTGGGAATCGGCAGATGTTGTTCTTTCCGTGTCATCTATCCTCTGCTTTCCACCACTTTTATATCTTGTACGTCGTTTACGTTTAAGAAGTACGCTGCTGCTTTGTCGATCACTTTTCTGTTCTTTTTCTCGTCTCTTCTCATTTTTCTTTGATCAACTAGAGAATCCATCTTCAGCCTTTTACAGTCAAAACTCCAACCTAGTGATTTCATAATCATATATTGAGAACCAGAGTTGGACTACCCATCCAATAGGAGTGTCAGCTGTCGTTGTTTTTTGGGAAGTCTCAACTTTACAACTCAGAAGATCTTTCTTCTCCTTTCTCCATGCTCTACACACCAACAATTTTTAAACTATCACAAGTCTCTGGAAAGTGCAAGCATGACATCTTTAATTTCTCATTGTCTCCAAGTATAAGCTCTCTTTGCTTTTTTTTTTTTTTGAGAACCTAACCGAGGTTTCTCCTTTGTTATCAGGTATATTATCTCTTTCGAGTTAAGATACATAATATCAATTTTCTTGTCGAACATTGGACTTAAAATACAGACAAGTATGTCAGCAAATCCATGTAAGGTTTCTAAATCACGGGAATACATAGAAATCTACCAAATATTTTCAATGTTATCATAAAAATGAAAATATGGATTAACACATTAAAAAATAAAATCAAAGCTACTTATGCTCATAACTATCTAAATTGAAACATTTGGTGCTTCTCTAGGTTAGTCATGTACATATTATATAGAAAGGAGATATGTAGCAAACATATAACAAGGAAGATCATTTTCACCTGCCAAAATAGAAATCTTGTGAAATATCAATCTAGTCAAGTTTCCAAAAATTGTGCCAATTATAAGCCACATACCATCTTTCACTGCCTAGTTGCTATTCTCTTCCCTTTTCTCATACTTTTCTTTAGATTCATCGCTCTCTTTCATAATAGGTTAAAATGATGTTGATATTTCTACAATAAGAATTGCTGTTTCCATGAAATTGAGTAAACTGAGAATTTGTTATCATGTCAATTGACACATCCATATTCACAAAGTTTTGTAAAGATATCATGCTACAGATGTGAAACTTGCAAGATATATTTCTTAACTTTCACTACACTAAAAAAAAAGGACAAATGATGAAAGGACTTACTTTGCTCTATACGCTCTTGACTTATGAGTATGCCAAGGAAGAGTGAAGTTTTTAAGTGCAAAATGGAGATATGATACCCAAGTTTAAGATTGATAGAAAAGGAGATTTTATTATAAGAGAGGATGTGTATATCAAACCCTCTAGAGATATTGGATGTGTTAAAGGAATTTAGGTTAAGTCTGTTAATAGGTTGAACACCATGAAACAATTCCTTAAAATTTCATGTATTAAGTAGAAAAGTAAGCACACAGGAAAACGCACCAAATCCCAGATATCAAATAAATTGACATCAAAAATCACTAGCAGGTCATTATATAAAGTTCTAGAAAATGTTTAGATTGTCTTATGTATATTCAATTAGTGTAAATATTGCCTATGAGAATGACCTTTTTTTTTTAATGCTACCAAGGCACACAATCCCTCAAAAGTGGGCTGATAAATGAATAAACCTCTACAAACATATTGTTGTGTTCACAGTAGGTTTGAAACTAATTTTGAACTTGAATTTAAAGATCATGCTTAGTTTGTTTTTATCCTAGAAGGACATATCTGAACTCTTAATTGAACATAATCAAACTCGAACCAGACCTGAACCTTTGTGCTATCTTGTATTCTCATCCATCTCTATTTATTTTTTATATTGTGTAATGGTGTATATCTTATACTAATGCATACAATCATACGTTTGTAGACAAATAATAAGGTTTGGTTGGGACTAAAAAATTAATTTAAGTCCTTATGCTTAGATATTGGATCTAAAACATATCTAGGAGTTGTCGAACTACTAACCACTTGCTAATTTTAAGAACCATCTAATAAGATGAAGTTTGGTTTCTTTTAAAACATTGGGTTTTAATTAGGACTATGGATTACATTTCTAGGGTCAAATGATGAGGCTTAAAAGCGTAAGCCAAAGTCCCAGCAACTCACATATAAGCATGTTGAGTCCATATCGAGCGGGTTTGAGATTATAGAGGACTACTTGAGCCCAACATGTAGGTCGTCCATTAGGTGAGAACATGATCAGATAATACAAATTCAAATTGAAAATTCACTGGTTGAAATATGTTTTATTGTCATTGTTACATAATATATCACATCACTGTACATTTTCTTTCCCTACCTATCACATTACTCTCTCATTGTTACAAGGAGAGTAAGCACAATGTCTATTTTTGCATCTCTCTTATTTTGCATTTTTTATTTTATTTGTATGACCTTGTCAGAATTCTCTTATGGAAAATACAACGATGAGTCATGAGAAGATTCATATTAGATAACATTGAGTCTCAACCGTTGGAAAGCTATCATCATTGCTTTTAATGTTGTTTCTTTCATTTTTTGCGACAGTTAGACTTTCTCTTTTCTTCCCTCTTCCCCTCACTTATTTACTTATCTTACTCTCTCGTAGTAGTGATTAATTGATTCATGAGAAAATCCATGGTAGGTAACGAAGAATTTCTACCATTGGATTTGAATTTTTGTCACCATTAGACTTGAAAGTTTACTCTCTTTCTCATAGCTTGAACCAAGCAGCTATTGCATTCATGTCAATTCTGTATAAAAGGAGGCTGTCATCTTAAAAATAAAAAGAGTAATTTACTTGTTGGGACCTCTAAGCATACACAATTTACACACCATTATCCCCAACATCGAAACCATTCATATCAGTACTCTAATCTATTGCCTGTCACTATTATGCATTATCCATTAATCACCTTCTTTTGTGTTAGTGATCTCACCCCTTTTGGTTACGTGGTGCCATTCGTTGGTTTTGGGTTGAGGTGTTGGTTAAGAGTTGTTGAGCTAAGACGGTTGGTTCACAATTTACGTGCCTGAGAGAGCCTTACGCTAGCTTGTGAATCAGAAGAAGTGGTTAGAGAATGCTTTGATGCCTAAGTTAGCAACGGGAGATTAAGAGGAGAGCTTAGATCCTTGAGAAAAGATCCAAGCCCCTTGTTACCACACTTTATCGGTGTATTTGTATGAGAGTGGTAGTGGAAGATTGCTGTGGGCAGGAGAGCCATACATGGTAAGGTGCTCAATGAGGTGTGTTTGACAACTTTGGTAGATTTGTCAGTATAAACACCTCAATTTTGTGATCACTTACTGATAAACTCTTCTAGGAGAACCCAACTCAACTACGATGGGGCACTACCCAATACTACAAACCTATCCATAAATCACCACCTAGCACCAAACAGTTAGACTTTAGCTAAGGATTCGTGAAAGCAAACCTTGCAATGGATCAAACATGCAATAAGGTGTAGGTCACTCATGTGGGTAGTTCTTGCGTAGACTCCCCTCATGGCTTGCTAGCATGGGTATCTAGCACGTGCCTTGGCCTAGTCTTTTGGTATAAGGGGTGAACTTGTTTTACCACTTGTAGGTGTGAATTTTGAGGCTTGTCATTGACTCTTGTGAATTTGAGGTTGTGGTTTGACATGTTTGGACTATCATATTCCTTTTCATACACATGAAGTCCAATCTAATCCTTTAAATCCAATCTCAGCCACACATCTTACACATTGTCTTTATCCAACGACCGTTAACAACCACAATCGAATGCCCACATCCACCCATGATGAGACCTCTTATCTCTTTGCCCTCGTTGCCTGAACCCCCTGCGTCCTCCTTTTAGCCCTTTTTTGGGTCTTCACTTTGTGTGGACGAAGCCCAACATGCTTTTCCTGGGTCTTTGCTCTGCATGGACGAAGCTTAGTTTACCTTTTTTGGATCTTTGCTTCGTGTTGATGATGCCTAGCTTGCTTTTAGGGTTTTCGCTTCGTGTGAGCAAAGTCTAACTTGCTCTTTTAGGTCTTTGCTTTGTACAAACGAAGCTTAGCTTGTCTTTCCTAGGTGTTTGCTTTGTATAAACGAAGTCTAAATTGCCTTTCTTGGGTTATTGCTCCTTGCGAGCACTATTTGCCTTCCCTTGGTCTTCATTCTGTGCAGACGAAGCCGAGATTACCTTCCTTGGGTCTTCACTTTGTGTGGATGTAGCCTACCTTACTCTTTTTTAGGGGTCTTCGCTACTTATGGATGAAACCCAGATCCTTTGTGTAGACGGAGCGTAGATTGCATTCCCTTGGTCTTTGCTCTATGTGGATGAAGCCTAGATTGCCTTTCCTAGGTCTTTGTACCGTGTAGACGACGTCCAGCTTGTTTTTCTAGGTTTTCATTTCGTGCAGATAAAGTCCATATTACCTTTTTTGGGTTTTGGTTCTGTACAACAAAGCCCAGTTTTCCTCTTTTGAGTCATTGCTCTGTGCAGACGAAGCCTTGATTGTCTTTTCTATGTTTTCGCTCTGTACAGACGAAACTTAGCTTCTCTCTTTTGGGGTCTTCACTCCGTATGGATAAAGCTCAACTTTTCTTCCTTGTCATCTCTCATAGTCAACAAGTTCAAAACTTGTTTTCTTTCTCCTTTTCATTGACATCTCTGGTTGACATCCTTAACTTACTCGATGTAAGCATCACATTGCATTAACATCAGCGTAAGCATCGCATTGCATTAGCATTAGCATCAGCACTAGCATCGCATCATACATCGGCACTAGTATCGACATTAGCATTTTCAGAGGTGACAAGTCATGATTGTCGATGAATTTTCTGAATAAATGACTCAAGGCCAACAACAATAGCATCCTCTGCAGGCTCTAAGCAGGGTGTTTTTTCAACCCTGAGGATCGATCTTGTTACCTTTAATCTTGCTTAGGAGAGACATCTGTAAATACCTCGATTTCGTAGTCACCTACCGACAGATTCGTCCGGAAGAATTGAACTTAGCTGTAATGAGGAACTACCCGATATCATAAATCTACCTAGAAATCACCACCTATCATCAGACAATCAGACTCCAACCAAGGATCCATGAAAGCAAACCTTGCAGTGGATCAAGCACGCATGTCAGGCATGGGTCACTCACATGGGTAGCTAGCATGGGTATCTAGCACGTACCTTAGCTTAGTTTTCTACTACAAGGGGTAAACTTGCTTAATCACTTGTTGACGTGAAAAAGTTTGGTTAATGTTAAGCGTTCTCTTATTTGTGTATTGTGTACATGGTACGTATCTTAGATTACAATTTACAGTGTGTTTCCTAAGGTAGTTGGTGTTCTGTGTGCAAACAGAGCCTTTTGCAACTTAGGCACTTTAAACTGGACCTTTTCGATCTCCTCGATCGATTCCGCACTCGGTCCATTGTTCACAGTCTCAATCGGCATGTGGTGGATCGCAGAGAACTCACACTTGCACTCACTAGATGGGTTCTACTTCGACTTAAGGGAGGCCACACAACATTCTTGGTCA
The DNA here is from genome assembly GCA_024699735.1 of Posidonia australis. Taxonomy (NCBI): domain Eukaryota; kingdom Viridiplantae; phylum Streptophyta; class Magnoliopsida; order Alismatales; family Posidoniaceae; genus Posidonia; species Posidonia australis. Next base: position 15,887 of record JAMKQA010056576.1, on the reverse strand, counting down.
CCCAGACTTAGCTTGTAATTGTGAAGGGAGATTGCTCCACCCACACAAAGGTGTTGGCTAAGGCTGACTTTCCCTTTTCTATATGCTTCATCATGCAACATTCCTGGTCATCCAGACTTAGCCTGTAATTGTGAAGGGAGATTGCTCCACCCACACAAAGGTGTTGGCTAAGGCTGACTTTCCCTTTTTTATATGCTTCATCCTTCCCTTTATCATTGTCAAATGATTTTTTGTAGGTTAATCTTGGAATTCAACAAACCTACTAAAGGATACTTGTTGCGGGTGATAGAGCTTAACAGACTCTAGAGTCTCTTGTGATGATTGGAAGGAGAGTCGTCGTTGTGGCCTTGCTCTTGCCGTTAGGATTGCTAGGTCCACTACTACTAGCGGTAGTAGAGTTACGACTTAGTCCTTCTACGCTGTTCTTAGTTTCTTGGTGAGGCGCGTGACTTACTCTTGGAGTGCTTGGAAGGTTCCATGGTGAATGTTAATGATTATGATGATGATGTTTGAAATCGACTTCAATAAATGGTGTGAAGTTCCTATAGATGGCTCCAATTGATCTCGCCCCCTCTAGTTGTGTAGTGTTGCTTGTCGCTTGTCGGTTTCGGGTTGAGGTGTTGGTTGAGAGCGAGCTAAGTTGATCGGTTCACAGTCTGTGTAACTGAGAGCCTTGTGCAAGTCTACAAATAGGAAGAAGTAGTCAGAGGACGCATGCTCACTCGATCGAGGATGCTTTGATGCTTAAGTTAGCAAAGGAAGATTAGATTTTAAAAGGAGAGCTTATACCCTTGAGAAAAGATCTAAGCCCTCGTTATCACATTCTATGTGATGTATTTACAGCTGAGTGGTAGCCAAAGATTGTTATGGTGCATGTCCAACTCTAGTAGGAGAGTCAGATGTGGTAAGGTGCTTTGTTAGGTGTGTTAGGTTGCTTTGGTAGGTTTGACAGGAATATGTTGTATGGTAGGACATGTAGAAGAATATCTTGGTGTGATTTACGTGGTATGGTGTTGATTGCTGGTTGCTATAAGTGTGTCAAACGACTCTATCAAGTGTGCTGTTACCTAGGAAAGTGCTTAGGCTTGACGCTCGGTCAACCCTAGTGATAAGCAATCATGGTGCTTGTTCGGTCGTCTTGTTAAAGGATGCTCGTGCAAGATGCTTGGTCGACCTTGGTGTTGCTGGATGCTTGTATAGGCTGCTAAATTGGCCTTGTTTGTGTGTATTAGTGTAACGACCTGCATCGTTACTATCACAAACACATTAGTCCAAATAATTTCAATATAATTAATACCAAATTATAGGAAATTAAAGGTTAATTTAAAGTATCTAAACTACCAAGAACCTACAGTGAACGGTTACAAGACTCCAACTATGTGTACTAAAGATCACGGTAGCTACATGCCTACATTTGTAACTAAAAACCACAAAAAAACACGTGAGTGACCGAAAAGTTACCCAACATGCATCTTATGGCAAAACACGGAAAATAAGATCAAGTTTTTGAAATCTCATTTTCATCAAATCCACCAAGTTTCAAAACACAGGTCCTGTTGGCTAAAACCACAAATTTCATTTCCAAAATATTTTATCTTTTCTTTTGAAGTTATAAGCATACGGGAAATCATTTATATAGCAAAATCAGGTCCTATTAATCGAAATCGCAAAAGCACGGGCTATACTGGTTATTCGACGTCAAGCAACTAACTCTAGCCAAAAGCAGCCATCGAGGTGCATTGCACTGCTACAGACCTGCCATCCTCTGAGGAATAAATCTGTTCCAAAGTCCTCACACCTAGAGAACCCTCAAAGAGTTAACTCCACCTGGAAAGACTGTTCTGCCTCTCAAGACGACATTAAAAGTAAGGCATGTGTACTACTCACATTGGTCAACACCACAAGGTCTGCCTTCTCGGTATCCTCAACACGACACTCAGATAGTGAGAGTGACATACCTCCACACTCGATGGTATCTCAAACTTTAGTACTCTAGTGACAATTAGAGTATTATACCTCTAGGTTCAAACAATATTTCAGTCTACGAGTCTCAATCTCGATTTCGTGAATGATAGTTCGGGAGTATCATACCTCCAAGACCTCCAGGATTCGAGGAACACTAGCTCAATCTGGGTGATGCGCCTAACCACTCGAGCAGCACGACGCAACGGTATATTGGTCCACAAAACACCACAAAAAATCATGAAAATCTCTTTTCCAAAATTAGGCTATATCTCTTTGAATCTTTTTCAAAATTATTTTTATATCTTCAAAAATCACCACAAAATTGACACATTAGGTGTCCACAATAGACTACCACTGATGGCCCACAAAACACCATGTTATAGACATATAAAATCACTTGGGAAAATCCACCAGAAATCTTTTTTAAAATAGTTCAGAAATTTGGTTTGACACACTTAAAATAATTGAATGATCAAACCTGGCTTAGGACACAAAATCCGACGGACCGAAAGACAAACGATCAACCAAAAATCCCTTATCACAGATCGAAACAGATCCATCGATCGAATCATGTCCCAAGTTAACACCTAAGACCAAAATTAGCAAATTGAATGGAATTCGGTCAACCGAATTTTACGTGAAGGAGACCATTTAGGCCAAAAATGGTATACCGAACCAAAACGGTATGTTGATTTTTGTGATTTCAGAAAAACTGTGCGAGTCCTAACCCGTCATTTCACCCAAATAGGAGTGAGGGGTGGTCTCACTACAAGTATACACAAAATCCACAAAAACTAGGAACATAGGCACTCAAATATATTATAAATCCACACAAAAATCACTACGATCTATCAATTGTTGTTCAAGATATAAAATCTGAAAGTCAAAGAGCTCAAAAACGAGCACAGTGCAATCCACACATTAAAGTCGCCATAAATGCACCATAAATTCTCATAAATTTGGAAATCATTCCTAAGCATTAAATTCATGCAAAACTACTTATTTCTAACATTTTCACACAATTTTGAAGAAAGAGGGATGAGGTGTGCACTTGAGACGACCTTCGACGTAACCACTGCCCAACTTCGGCTGATCTAGAGCTCTCCAGTGACCCTCGACTTTCGACCATCCCTACGACTGTCTTGAGCTCGATGTGCCTCGGGGAGAAGACTGGAGTTCCATAGGTCGACCCAAACTCCGATGCTCTGCTCTCTCTCTCTCTTTCTCTCAGAAGTGGAAGGGGAAGAAAGGGAGGAAGGAGGAAAGGTGAAGGGAGGGTAAAGAGGGATGGGAGGAGGAGAGGTGGAGGAGAAAGAGTGTGCATGTGGGGAAGGAGAAGAGGAGTGATGGGGAAGGAGATGGAAAAAGTGGTATGGTAGGGAAACTCGACCTGTCTCTCTCTCTTATACACGCAGTTGACGTTAGCCAAGTACATGCACAGTTGCCACTCAACATGCATGCGCAGTTACATGTCGTTCAACCATTAACCAACACATAACATAGGGCCAACTAACCTTCCTCACCTGTGTACCTACACACAACCAGCCACAGGATCATAGTGCCACACACACAAGAATAGAGCATACAATAAGCCAAACCAAGAGGTCAAAGCATAAAACTACAGAATTATTGAAATGGCCTTGCGTCAGTAATACTTGTTCAAAATAAATTCATTAAAATGTATATTTATAAATAAATGAATTTTCGAATGTTACAATTAGAGTTGCTGATGAAGTGGCATGGCATGAATTGTTTGCTTGGTCCCTTTGGTGTTTGTAGGTCATTCGTCTGGGACTCAGAGTCTTCTTAGAGTCTTTAGGTCGAACACCTAGGGCTCTTTGCTAGGTCTGTGGTTTTTAGTAGAAGTATTTGGTCTTGTGATGTACCATTTTATGTTTTTTTTCAAGAGAATTAAATCGAATGGGATTATTACAAAGGATGAATGGATTTTTTTTTCTTTTGAATCAATGTTTGCTCTTAATTTGATGATGAGTAATTGAATGAATGAATAAATCATGAAAAGTGATGCTTGGTCGTAGTTTTATGAAGAGTGAATGAATGAGATCAATAAATCATGATGAGTGGTGCTAACCTATAAGCACATGAATTTTGTAATCACATGCAACCATGAACTACTCTGCAATTCTAGATGAATTCTGTAATCACATAAATTCTGTAAACACATGCAAGAATGCATGAATTCACTCTTCTGTAGACACACACCATAATTCAAACACACATAAGTAAACACACTATATAATTTAACACTATAATGTTCAAATCTGTAAACACACCATATACTAATTGAAAAAATGCATCAATTCTCTCTTCTGTAAGCACATCATAATGCATAATTTGTCAACACATATAATTCAAACTATTTGAAATATGTAAACACGTTATAAACTACATGAAATCTACCACATAAAGTTGATCATATTACATGAATTCCGAAATGGAATTTGCTTCACTGTCAACACACATCTAATCAAACATAGTTCATACACCTTAGTCAATAGTGTTGAACCTTCTAAGTACTTAAATACATATGTAAATAAAGAATTGTTAAATTAGTTACATTTACCATTATTAGTTCATCGTTGAGAAAAAAAATCCATATGCATGGGATTCAGATGCTTTCATATAAAAGAATTGCAAAATTAAAAGCTACATATGGCATTCTTCACTTCTTGTTGGACTCTTTATTTAGCTCGAGGATTTGTTGATATAAAATGAATATTCATATTTAATAAGCATTTTGGCCTTACTAAAACATTTCAAAAAAGAGGTCTTCACAATGACTTAACATAATTTGAAACCATACAAGGATTGGAACTTTCCTTTTTAAAGGTGAATTTCAGAACCATATGAGGAATTTGAAATAGAGATTCTTATAGTATTTAATAAATTGAAAATGTTTTTAAAATTAAAATAATTATTTCCTTACATTCGGATACTCCACATAAAATAACTATATGATAGTTCACATAGAATTGGGATATATAATTTTTTCAACCAGTAATAAAATTTTCTCCTTTTAAGTTTTACATGGGTTTTATCTTTGAGACCATTTGGTTTGAAGAAGGAATTGGGAGGAATCATCGGAAGTTAAGAAGAATTCCCTCCTAAATCTAGTGTTTGGTTTCTTTTTCGTGGTCAAACTTGGAAATATGGAGTAATTAAAAGGAATTGATTTTAAAGGTAAATCCACCATAAGCATTTAGAGAACAAATTCAAATCCAAGAATTCAAAATTCCACCAACTAAACATTAAAATTTCAAATTCCTAGAATAAATCAAACACCAAACTTTCAACTCCTATATTTACAATTCTAATTCTAGTGGAGTTGCAAACCAAACAAAGCCTTCATTTCATCATGATTTTTTTTCCGAAGTGTTTAATAACAAATTTTTCATAGTATTTTTCTTTATTCTATAATTTTCTATTTCTCAATACTTTGTCACCTCTCTTTTTCTTCTAGCGTCAAGCATCCATATCCCATTTAATGGAGAAGCTAAAAATATTATAAAACAAATATTATTTTTACAAAATGTTATTTTTTATTAATAATATTTTATTTTAATAACTCTGTTATGTATGAATTATTGATTTTTGATTGATATATATTTTCCTTTTTTGTTTTGTCATTTAAATTTAATTCCTTTCTTTGCCTTTTCCTCTTTTTGTTATACAGATTTTCAATAATTTTTTAATGTTAGATGCATACTCCTACTTTTTGATAATTTTAGAATTTTAGATGCATACTCCTATGTATTTTGCAATTTTTACTTTATATTTCCTATAAAAAAAAATCTATAAGCTCAGTTACCAATATAGATCATTATTTATGATAAGCATTTCTTAAAAGCTTTTATGTTTATGAAATTTTTATAACTTTTTAGAAGTTTTCAAATGAGAAAAAATATGGTTGAAAATACTTTTTAGAAGTTTCCTCTTTAATTTCTACCAAATTACTTTTCCCCAATTAACTTATGGTTTCTTATAGTTTTTGCTCTACATGACAGTTTTTCACTCGTAGTTTGACTGAATGGATCTTCTAAAAATATTTCAGACAAAATTCTGATTTTGTTTATTGGCTTTTGAGCATCAAATTGACATGCTTATGTTGTGATTCAAGGAGCGTCTGGCAAGATTGGAGACGGTGTTTGCAAAAAAGCAAGGTAGTCCTACTCTATATTTTCCAGTGTAACAATTTCAAAGCTAGCTTACTTGACCTTGCAGGTGAACCAGACATATCCAGCCATGAATTTTCGTCAGTTATTAAGGATTTCACATCAAAGCTAGAAATTGCGCAAAATGAGCTTAATTTTGAGTGTGAGAAGGTGCAGCTTGTGCTTAATGTTGTTCTATCCATCTAAGTCTCACTTAAAGGTGTATCAACTTTCAATCGTATATTGCAGACCACAAAGGAGATTCAAAAACTTCTATCAGAGAATGCTAAACTCCAGTATCGTATATCTCATCTTGTTCGGGCATTGAGGGAGATGGATTCCAGCTCTCCACTTAATCAGGGTAAATTTTAGCTTGACTCTTTCTGCTAAAATCTGCCTTTAGTGATATTTTTCTAATTTTTGTCAAACTTCTCAAATTGTCGATACTGAGTCTTTATGTATGGAATGCTGTTTGAGTGCCTGTAGTCTGTCTCACTTTAGTCTGACTGTGGAACTACCAGTGTCGAAATTTATTCCATGCCCTGCTTCAATAACTTATAAGTGCATTGTTTTCTGATGTTCACTTATTTTTCTTTGCCGGACATTCTCTTCTTGGTGTGGCAGGTGCTTGATTTGAAAAATGTCACAGATTGGTAATCTTCACAAGTTTTGAATGTCTTACTAGTTACAACAGTTTTTTAACTGTAATACGATAAAACCATTTGACTTAGAAAATGCATTATCTTATATGTGTATTTCGGTAATTGTGTTTGGTCTGCTATTATATTATATTGTTGAAAGAAGCTGCATGTGTTTGGATGGCTCCAGTATATCCTGTTCCGTTGGTTGGACATTCTGAAAATATTTATTAATCATCCAAGTCCTATTGCTATCCCATTTGAATTTATACATGTGCTCTTCGTCTTTTTCTAAATTTGGTCTTAATGAATCTGCTTAATTATATTTTACTCTTGCATTTGGAAAGAAAGAAATGCACGTGTCTTTAATAGGCATTTTCTTCGAAAGAGGGAATTTTATCTATTGCCTTAACTTAGCAATTCGTTGGTCAAAATGTATTCCAAAAATGGGTGGAGTTACTTCTGTGGCTCCTTCTGTCGCAGGAGAATGAAAATCAGTTCTACCCAAACAGTGCCTTCACTTGAAGCCAACTCTTGGAGTGCTCCTAAGTAGGGTTCAAGATCCAGACTTCTCGTCTCGTAACATAACTGGCATGATGAACGACCCAAGCAATATGACTTCTGTGCTGGCAAGAGGAACAACTAGTTCCTGTGTTTACAACCTCTTCTGGAAGAAAGGAATACCTGAATTGCTTTTACGGTCTACTCCTTGTTATGTACCCAAGCAAGAAAGGAGTGGTTCCATATCCAATCCTTGATTTGATTTATCTATCCTTAATAAAAACAGGAGAGCTGGTTGAACTCTCTAGTCTTTTAAAATACCGGATTCCGCGTCATAAGGTTCTTTATTTGAAAGCAAGTAAATAATACTAAATTAAGCCAGGTATGGAACCACATCATGATAGAGGTTCAAACAATGAAAGAAACAAAAGCTTACAAAATAATAAAAGAAATACAGTTGAGCAAGGAAAGAGATTTTCCTAAGATGCTTGAGATTCTGAAGCATTTACATAAAGAGAATTATTGTTCAACCAAGTTTTGAGTTGTCAGTTGACAGAGAATTGAGGTTTTTCGTCCGAGGGTATTGTTCCTTCCAACCAAGTTTGTGTTGTCACTTGAAAGAGAATCCAGGTTTTGCATCTTTGCATCCTGTCCGGTCTCCCGTTTGGGCCGCATTACACCAGAATATGGATGGAGTTCACGTCCTTCTTTTCACTCATTTAAGGCTTAGATGAGGAGAGAGAATTTACTTTACTTATTTGTGGAAAAGAATCTGCCCACCATACACAATGTATATTGTTAGACAAGATCTCCTTGTAGGAGGAAGTTCTACTAATGTCCTTGAGTTCCATTCTTTCCAAAAATGCCCATAAAAATACAAGAGTTTGGCATTCATAAAAAGTATCTAACGAATTATGAATTCACTAGATCCTACATAGGAGAAAGACAGATATTCCTTGCTAAGTATAGACAACCATTTATTCACAAACTACATGCAGGATTAATAGTTTTCATTTCCCATCTCATGGAAAACCTTTTTTGCTCCGCTTAAAAGGATAAAGATCAAAATTATCATTACAATAATAAATATAAGTTGTCGAGGAAAAAATAAAAAGGTTTCATATTTCTTGAACAAAAGGACAAAGAACGAAAACATGGTCAAAATCCATTCCATGAGAAGTTAAATAGATGACATGAGACTTAGGCTCTAAAAATAGATGAGAAGAACGATCTCTAAAACCCTAATTTATACAAACAAAAAAAATCAAGAGAAAACCCTAGAACTATGGTTGACCGAGTTGACTTTGGACAACTCCCAACTATTCCAAACTTCCTTTGAGTCAGTCAAGTCCCTCTTGATTGACCTAAATTGGCTAGGTTAGGTGGGAGGCGGTCCATTCTTCTACAATAGACCTAATTAATAACCATCAAATCTTTAGGTTTTTGCTTTTATGGACCACTTCCTTAGATACTAACTAGATGGAATCAATCTAAACTAGGTTCACTTGCCCTTAATGAGCTTTTAAAATTAAGGCTTAGGTCAATGCAAGATGTTGTCTAATTGTTGTGGCCAAGGAGGAGTGATAAAATCCCCTTTATCTTCTTTGAGATTTTCCCTTAAATTTGAAGATAAATAGAAAATGCAATAACCAATGCAAGATAGAATGAGTGGTTATGACACTCTAATCTTGATGCAATTGTGACCATGGCGAGAAAATTGAGGCACGGGATGGAGCCACACATTGAAGGCCACAAAAGGGTAGTATCTCTAAGTTGGATTTCAACTTAAAAACACCAAGCAAAGCGAAAGAAGATAGAGATAAGGAGTTGCCACTTAATCTACTTGAAGTCTAAGAAAAGAAAAACTGCATGCAAATAAAGAAAGAAACAAAAGTACAAGACTCCAATGCTAATGGACAAGGCACACAAGGTCCTTACGATCAAAGAAGGGGTAAGAACTCTTATTATGTACGGAAAAGGAGTTAGACACTTTCATACGCCCAACAACGTCGGTCTCTCTATGTTTGACCACTTGTGTGTACAACAAAAGAAATAAACAAAGGCAACAAGAAAGAATGCTAAAGAGATGGATGCAAGATGCTACGCAACCATAAGTAAACATGCAAGTGGAGAAATCCAGAAGTAGGGACCCGAAGAAGAAAGAATTAGTAAAAGAGAAGAGTTTCTCCACTACAACTACTAGGAAATGGGCTAGGGGACCATGTAGAGAAACCACATTGAAATTTCCATGCTAGATACCTACACCCACCCAACATGCCCAAAACCTTTGTTTTGGTTCTAGCAATCCTTGGTCATTGCACTCAAGTAAGAATTCAATAACCACACTTGAGTAAAAGAACAAGGTATTCATAAATGAGGAAAACCAATGCAAGAAGATAGCATAATTGAATCAAAACCAAATTAAAGCTAGCATGAATCAATTGACACATCGTCGTCACTTAGAAGCCAAAGGATTGCTAGGGTTCTGCCTCAATGTTTGCATGGATGATCGAACTAGGAGAGTCCCAAGGCTAGGACCACCTCAAATGGGCTTTAAGATTGAAGAGGGAGAAAGAGCAAAGAGGAAAATGAGAAGCCATGACTATGTATCATGGCAAAACAATGAGAAAAAAACCCAAAGAAACAAGAGAACCCATTAAATGCAACAAGCCAAACAAGCTGGAACTAAGCAAGATGTTAGTCAACCAGGTGAATACAAAGGCATTGCAATGTCAATGTAATAGAAGGATGCCTACGTTACTGAGTGAGTGGACTGGCTTGGCACATAGAGCTCTAGATGTGCTCCTTCTCGAGCTCATAGTAGTTTCTTACGTCGAGACTCCTCTGGGATGCTCCGAGCTGCTGCCTCTACACTCAAAGCTATGATAGGTCAGTGTGAGAGAGTGGATGGCTTGCGGTGTGGCAAGGGATGTGGAGGTTAGATCTCACTCGCTCAAGGTATTCTTTCTCCCACTCTCGCTCAGGATCAGGCAAGATGGGAGGTAGGAAGAGAGAAGAAGGAGAAGAAGAGTAGCAGCAAGAATGAGGAATTGGAATCCTGACGAGGGGTGGGAATTCTCCAGTAGCAGAAGACCAAGAAAAGATAAGACTTAAGTGTGTCATAGTTGTTAGATTGGGTTTTGTGTGTATAAAAGGGGGTATGATAATCTAAACATATCAAACAACAACCTCAGATCCATACGAGCAAACGATAGGCCTCCAAATTAACATCAACAAGTGGTAAGACAAATTTACCCCTATGCAGTGAAACTGGTTTAGGGCACCACGTAGGCAAATTGTGCTTGTGACCTGTGGCTGTGACCTACATTGGGAATGCATGCCTGAGAAACGTGCTTGTTGTTGGAAATATACATCTTTATATTTAATTTTGATGATAACAAATAATTCATCTTACTTTGAGCTAATGTGATTATTTGAGAAATGTGTTTAGCTTGTTAGATTTGAAGAAAATTCCAAGGAAGATTTCATAGTAAATATACATGAATAAAGGGGAAGAAAAATGCCATGAAGGAAGATTCATGAAGATATCTTGAAGAATTCAAAGAGAAATCAAGAAAACTAATGAACCAAAGATTTCAAAGAAGATCTGTTGATTGTATTGTAAAAATTATTAATGTAATTTTTATTTTCTCCTTTTACTCCTAGGAAATGTGTAAAGATCTCCCAAATATCCAACTCATGAACCCACGAAGAAACTTTAGAAAAAAAAATACTAAAAATGGATTTAGGGTTATTTTTGGTATATCGAAATCTAGGCTAAATGTGTTCACAATTGAGAACAATTTTGACATATCGGACATGTCTTGACATATCGAAATTTGGGTTATCTAGGTTTACAACTGAGAACATCTTTGGCATATCGTATTACTTTTGGTCTGTCAAAGTGGTCGACTATTGTGAATTTCGATCGACCGAATTTATTTCGGCATACTAAAACTGTAGTCGTTTGTGAACATTGGGGGAAAGATTATAGATGTTAGACACAAGTTCTACCCCAAGATATTTTTATAAATAGGACACCTCTCAACATAAAAATACATAGAAGTGAACAACCCTCAAATCCCATCCTTTTTGTAAGCCATTCCAAGTCACTTCCCATCATTGCCATAGTAAGAAAGCAAGAGAGCTAAATTTTCATCATTCTACCTTACTCAACTTGTTTGGGAGATCAAAATTTTGCTTGGAGCTGTAATGAAGTACACAACATTGTAAAGCATCAAGGGTCTACAGCTTCTCGGGTTGTGAGGAGCACGACTACTAGTTTGTACAGAGTTTGACGAAAGGTTCGTCAAAACAAGTAAGTTATAGATTAAGAAAACTCTCAAGGGATTCTTGAGGAATGGACTAGATTGGGATTGGCTAAACCATTATAAATTTCTTGTATTCTTTTTTATTGTTTCTCATCTCCTTCTTTGCATACTTGTAGTTTGACCTTCATGTAACATCTCCAAATTTCCAAAATAATTTAAACAAATTAAATTATAGGAAATTAAAAGCTAAACAGAAATATCTATAACCAGAAACCTGTGTGTGTGGCTATGAGACTCAGAATTATGTGTACTATGCAAAAGTCTACCTGATTGCTTACACCTGTAATCTAAAAATCACGAGAAAATAGTGTGAGTGACAAAAATCATCCAACATGTACCTCACAAAACGGTGGAAAACAAAACTATAATTATTTTCCTTTAAAATTATTTTGCAAATCTTTACTAAAGCCACAGTTCAGGCCCACCAGGTTAAAAACCAAAATCAGCAAAGTCTTATCTGGCCCAAATCACAAGCAAGGCCTTCAATGGCCAAAACCACACAAAGTGAGTCAGGACGCCTGACGCCAAACAACTAACTTTAGTCACAAACAGTCACCAAGGCACACTACACTTCTATGGTGACACTATTCTATGTAGGGGCGACACCATCCCATAATTCTCCTGCTTGCAGAACCCTCACAAAGCCAATCCCTCATAAGAAAACAGTCCTGTCTCTCAGGATGCTACCAACTACGGGGCACGTGTCCCATCTGCATTGGCCACCACAGGATAAGCCTCCTTACGGTGTCCTCCACACGGTGCTCAGGAGCGAGTCTCATACCTCCACACCTGACGACACTTGAGTTTTAGTGCTTCCGACGACAACAAGAGTATCATACTTTCCTATCATGCCACAAAGACCTTAATTTGCGGACCTCAACTCTAGTTTCGCTCGACAGTCAAGGAGTGTCATAGATCTAGGACCCGACGAACCTCTACCTTAGGTCTCTTGGCCCTTAACGTCAACCAAGGAGAGGTGCCCAATCATCCGAGAATGTTGTCACATTCCTTGGTCTCGACGATATGGTCCCACGGTGTCTTGGTCTACACACAGAAAACTAGAAAAACTATTTCCAAAAAGGACCAATGCATCTCTGTGAAAACCCTTTTCAAAATCATTTTGTATCTTCTAAAATCTTTACCAAACTGGCGCATCAAGTGACCCATAAGACCACCACTAATGGCCCACAATCTCATCTCAAATGGGTGAAACAAACCAATCTGGAAAAATCCTTGGAAAACATTTTTATAGAACCAACTAGAGACTGATTCGACATGCCAAATTGGGTTGATTGACCGAACTAGCCTCAGGGTGCCAAAATGGTCGATCAAAATTTAAATTGGTCGTCCAAAAATCCTTGGTTTGATAGACCAAAAAAGGATTGGATGACCAAACAGGGTTCAACGGTTGACACTCAAGGCATGGAACGACAAACCGAAGAAGTTCGGTCGACCGAACCAGTGCCAAATGGACCAAAATTGATAGAAAAACGACATACCGAAATGGTTCAGTATGCCGTTTTCGTATGCCATTTTCTACGAAACTAGAAAGCTGCCCCAAGCCACATGTGTGACTCTTTTCCTAATTGGGAGTGAGGGGTGGACCTATCAAACAACCACAATAAAAATTACATAAAATGTATGTCGTAGACCCTCGAGTCAACTTCAAATCCACACAAACAAAACCAAAATCCATTGAGTGAAGCTCACGCAATAAAATCACAAAGTAGTAGGGGTCAAAAATGATCCAAAACTCAACCACACACATTAATGGCAATAGATGCCTCATAAATTCGCCAAAAATCACATAAAAATCAAGAAACATAAATTTAACAAAAATTACATGCATTTGTATGATTTGTACCATTTTACATGCATTTCTACTATAGAGGTGAGGTGCGTACCTGAAACACACCCTCTGGCGATCCAACCTCGGTCTCCGGTCGACCACTACGCCACCAGTGATGTGACACCTAGGCCTGATTATTCATATTAATTGTAAACCATGTAATTAATTGTAATATTGTATAAATGGTTTATTAATGGATAATCTATTGTTTCTTGTGATTGTGAGGGCTTGGTTGGCCTTCTATGCACTTGTTTGTGATTTGTGACCAATGTGGAGTTCGATTTGAGGATGCACAGTCGCCTCGGTTTGCGTGCTTGTCTTTTCTTTTTTCTTTTCTTTCTTCTTGTTTCTTCCCCCTCACGAGCCTTTCCCCCATCTCCGTCCTCTTCTTCCCGACCCATGCCACCACAGCCATGGCCTGTGCCTCCCCTTCTCTTCCAACGTGATGGGTGGCCGACGCCATGCGGGAGGAGGAGATAAGAGGAAGGAGACAGTAGTGGGAGGAAGTCGGGAGAGAAAGAAGGAAAAGAGGAACGGTGTGCGAGCCAGAGGGTGAGGAGGAGAGCTGAGCTGAGGGCGCCGCCACCGTGAGCTTTGTTGGGGTAGGAGAGACTTGCTGGAGTTGGGGGAAGCTCGCCGGAGGAGGTAGGAGAGCTCATTTTCCTGAAGGTATCACCAACCAAGGGTATGATGCAGTTTGGTAAGAGAGGCAAGTTAAGTCCAAGATATATCAAACCGTACCAGATTACTAAGAGGGTTGGTGAGGTGGTTTATAGACTAGATTTGCCTCTAGAGTTGGCTGGTGTACACAACACCTTTCATGTATCTATGTTAAGGAAGTGTTTGGCCGATGCGTCCCAAGTAATACCGGTGCAGCCAAAAGAGCTACGGGAGGACTTGTCTATGGTGGAAAATGCTGTTCAGATACTAGACAGAAAAGAGCAAGTGCTCAGGAATAAAGTGATTCCATTGGTATTAGTTCAGTGGCAACACCATGGTACAGAGGAAGCTACCTGGGAGCACAAGGTGAACATCAAGAGACAATACCCCTACTTGTTTTACTAGAACTAAATTTCGAGGACGAAATTCTTTTAAGGGGATAGGATGTGACACCTAGGCCTGATTATCCATATTAATTGTAAACTATGTAATTAATTGTAATATTGTATAAATGGTTTATTAATGGATAATTTGTTGTTTCTTGTGATTGTGAGGGCTTGGTTGGCTTTCTGTGCACTTGTTTGTGATTTATGCATGGAACAGCAGACTGAAGAAATTTGGTCGACCGAACCAGTGCCAAATGGACCAAAATTGATAGAAAAATGACATACCGAAATGGTTCGGTATGCCGTTTTCGTATGCCATTTTCTGCGAAACTAGAAAGCTGCCCCAAACCACATGTCTGACTCTTTTCCTAACTGGGAGTGAAAGGTGGACCTATCAAACAACCATAATAAAATTTTCATAAAATGTATGTCGTATACCCTCGAGTCTACTTCAAATCCACAAAAAACAAAACCAAAATCCAGTGAGTGAAGCTCACGCAATAAAATCACAAAGTAGTAGGGGTCAAAAATGATCCAAAACTCAACCACACACATTAATGGCCATAAATGCCTCATAAATTTGCCAAAAATCACATAAAAATCAAGAAACATAAATTTAACAAAAATTCCATGCATTTGTATGATTTCTACCATTTTACATGCATTTCTACTGTAGAGGTGAGGTGCGTACCTGAAACGCACCCTCTGGCGATCCAACCTCGGTCTCTGGTCGACCACTGCACCACCAGTGATGTGACACATAGGCCTGATTATCCATATTAATTGTAAACCATGTAATTAATTGTAATATTGTATAAATGATTTATTAATGGATAATCTGGTTTTTCTTGTAATTGTGAGGGCTTGGTTGGCTTTCGGTGCATCTGTTTGTGATTTGTGACCAATGTGGAGTTCGATTTGAGGATGTACAGTTGCCTCGGTCCGCGTGCCTGCCTTTTCTTCTTTCTTTTCTTTCTTCCTGTTCTTCCCCCTCACGAGCCTTTCCCCCATCTCCGTCCTCTTCCTCTTCTTCTCGACCCATGCCACCACAGCCATGGCCCGTGCCTCCCCTTCTCTTCCGACGTGATGGGTGGCTGACGCCATGCAGGAGGAGGAGGAGATAGGAGGAAGGAGACAGCAGTGGGAGGAAGTCGGGAGAGAAAGAAGGAAAAGAGGAACGGCGTGCTAGCCAGAGGGTGAGGAGGAGGGCGCCACCGCCGTGAGCTTCGTCGGGGCAGGAGAGACTTGCTGGAGTTAGGGGAAGCTCGCCGGAGGAGGTACGCGACTCCTCTTCTCCTCTGTTCTCTTCTTATAACTTGACATGCTAAATACATGATGTAGACACCCCGATTTTGAGGTGACCCGGAGATGAGTGTCTTATGTTG
>JAMKQA010056575.1:0-17588 GCA_024699735.1 Posidonia australis | reverse complement strand
TTCATGTTTATGGTTTTCCTTGTCTTCCATAATAGACTAGGTGGCGACTCCTGCATTTTGCATTTTATTTTGCTTTTTCGACGTGATTTTTGCCGACCGATTTCGCATCTTTTTGCGGAATCTCCTCGTCGGCATGGTTACACAGGGGCTCAAGGAGAGGACCTTGCTACTCCTGTGGGTGGATGGGTCACGTAGCGACGCTTTGTAGACACCAACAATAGAATCTAGGCAACATAGTATGCTACAACTATGGAAAGACTGGACATATCCAAAAGAGCTACCTTGATCCTCCAAAGCCAACTAAAGACGTACCTCACCAACCAACCAAGGGAAAGGTGTTTGCCATGTCTTCTCTTGATGTCAATCCTTTAGGGGAAGTTGTAGAGGGTAAGGCGCAGGAATGACTATGTAATATGAATTTATATAGTAATGTATCTAGTGCTATTTTCTATAATGGTAATTATGGTTTGTGGTTATAATGTGTGTTGTTAGGATCCTTTATTGTGGTCGATCGAATGGTTCGTGTTCTGTTCGAATCAAGAAGTTCATTCCCTTTCATTTTTTGAGTTGTTTGCGGTTGAAATGGTGAAAGGCCAATTAGGGTGGCTTTCTCTCTTGATGTGGCAGTCCCATTGGGAGAACACAACTTATCATGGAGGTATTTGCCATCAGTCGATGTCAAGCTAGGAGCTAAGGACTTTAAGGCTAGTCTAGTCATAATGGAGGAGTAGGAGAATGATGTCATGTTGGGGATGGAATGGCTAGTATAGCATTCAGTCATGATAGATTGTGCAAAGAAGAGAGTATTGGCAGAATGTCCAGGCCCAAGATGGTGCAAGGAAAAAGACCAGGAGAACCAAAGAAAGTAATCTTGGCAATAAAGGCCTACCACCATCTACCAAAAGGCAGAGTGGGCTACTTGGCCAGTGTGATAGTAACCTCCTTACCAGTTCTAGGGGTACAAGACATCCCAGCTGTTTGAGAGTACCTTGACGTTTTTCCAGAGGTGTTACCAGGTATGCCGCTGCATAGAGAAGTAGAGTTTTTGATTAACCTAGTACTAGGGTCAAGCCCTATTTCAAAGACACCATACAAAAATGGCACCTACAAAGTTGAGAGAGCTCCAAAATCAACTACAAGAGCTACTAGGCAAAGGATTCATCAGGCCAAGTGTTTCACCTTGGGGAACGCTATATTGGTTGTCAAGAACAAAGATGGTTTGCTTTGGTTATGCATAGACTATCGGATGTTGAACCTATAACATCCTTAATTTCCACAATAATTTAAAACAACTTAAATTATAGGAAATTAAAGCTAAATAGTAATATCAAAACAATTAGAAACCTATGTGTGCAACTATGAGACTCCAAACTATGTGCACTATGCAAAACCCACATACTTGCCTACACCTGTAACCCAAAACCATGAGAAACTAGCATGAATGACAAAAGTCACCTAACATGCACCCAACGAAAACGATGAAAAAAAAAACTATAATTATTTTCCTTTAAAATCATTTCGCAATCAATTTCTCCAAATCTACCAAAACTAAGAACTCAGGCCCAACAAGCTGAAAACTAGAAAGCAAATCCTTACCAGGCCTAAACCACAAGAAACACGACCATCACCAACCAAACCATACAAGCAATGGCTCTACCAGTCCAAAACACAAGCAAGACCCTCAATGGCCAAAACAACATATAATGAGTCAAGAAACCCAATGTCGGGCAACCAACTCTGGCCACAAGAATCCACTGAAGTGCACTGCACTGCCACGATGTGCCACCTTGTGTAGGAGCTACGTCGTCCGGTAATTCACCCACTTAGAGAATCCTTACAAAGCCAACCACTCTTGAGAAGCCAGTCTTGCCTCGTAGAATGCTACCAACTATGGGGCATGTGTCCTACCCACACTGGCCACCACAGGATATACCGCCTCACGACATCCTTCACACGGTGCTCAGGAGGGAGTCTTATACCTCTACACTCGACAACACCTGAGCCTCAGTGCTCACGGCGACAGTAGGAGTATCATACCTCCCCATTATGCCACAAAACACCTCGACCTATGGACCTCAACCTTAGCCTCGAAACGACAGTTAAGGAGTCTCATACCTCTAAGACCCGATGAATCTCCACCTAAAGTATCTTAGCCCCCGACCTCAACCAAGGAGATGCGCCCGACCACCCAAGAATGTCGTCACATTCCTTGGTCTCGACGACATAGTCCCACGGTCTTTCAGTTTGAAGACAGAAACCATTTCCAAAATGGGCCAACACATTCCTTTGAAATCCATTTTCAAAACCATTTTTAAATCTTTAGAAAACTCTTCCAAAATCTTCACAAAATCGACGCATCAGGTGTCCTATAAGACTACCATCGATGGCCCCCAATCTCGTCTCAAATAGGCAAAACAAATTAATCTAGAAAACCCACGGAAAGCCGTTTCATAAAACCAACTAGGCCCCGATTTGACATGCCAAATTGGGTCGATTGATCGAATTGGGCTCAAGGCACCGAATTGGTCGACCGAAATCGAAATCGGTCACCCAAAAATCCCTAATTCGGTCAACTAAAAAGAATCGATCGACCAAACTAGGCACATGGTTAACACTCAAGGTGCTAGAATGCCAGACTATAGGGATTCAATCAACCGAACCTGAAACAAGAGGATCAAAACTGACAGAAAAACGACATACTGAAATGGTTTGGTATGTCATTTTCTATTAAACCAGAAAACAACCTAGAGCACATGTTTGACTCTTCTCCCAATTGGGAGTGAAGGGCGGACCTGCCAAGCCACTACAATAAAATCCACATAAAACATACGTTGTAGACCCTTGAGTTTACTCCAGATCCACACAAACAAAACCAAAAACCATGTACCATAGCTCATGCAATAAAATCACCTAGCCAGAAGGGTCAAAAGGACCCAAAACACAACCACTGCCATTAATGCCAATTAATTCATCATAAATTTACAATAAATTCTAGGAAATTCTACCATTTTTCATGATTTCTACATATTGGATTGGAGGTGAGTACCTAAAATGCACTCTCCAGCGACCCAACACCCAATTCCAGCTGACCATCGCACCACTAGCGTGCCCATGGCCTCCAGAGCCACACTTGCACCTCAGGGAACCTCGCCGCACCAGAACACGCTGCCTTAAGCCGATGTCGACCTATACTCTCTCTGTCTCTCATCCAGACCAAATAGGGTGAACAAGGGAGGTGGAATGAGAGACGAAAGAGGAAAGGTGAGTGGGAGAGAGAGAGGAGGGAGAGCAGGCATGAGTGGGAGGGATGGGGAGGTAAAGGTGGGGAAAGGTGGAGGAGAGGAGGTGGAGTACCGGTAGTCTAGGGAGAAAGAGGGAGGAGAGGCGTTGGCATCTGCGAGACGGAGAGGAGAAAGAAGAGGAAGGAAGTGGTGGGGGAAACGTGCTTGCTTGTGCTACTAAAAAATATCCATGCATAGGGAAGATACACAGGTGCTCAACTGACCTTCCATGCATGCACGCAACCACCATGACTCAACCTCCAGCCACACCTGCCAGCTCCAAAGCACAAGCCAGCAACCTCCAGCCACACTACTAACAGGCCCACAAACGGACCCATAAGCACAATGCCACATGCATAGTGCCAACCACGTGGGGACAAGCGTAGGAACACACAAACAGAAGCCGTCCCACAAGGCCTAAGTCCAAAACCACAAAATCACACAAATGGGCCTTGGGACAGTAACACCTGCCCAAAAATGAATTCATTAAAGTATATATATACAAAAATTAATTTACAGGTGTTACAGAGCCAGATCACAATGAAGAACAAGTATCTGTTGCCCAGGATAGATGATCTACTTGACCAGTTGCAAGGAGCATCGGTTTTTTCAAAGATAGATATGAGATTGGAATATCACTAGCACCGAATCTGAGAATCAAACGTGCACAAGACAACCTTCCAAACTCAGTATGGCCATTATGAGTTCTTAGTCATGCCATTTGGGCTAACGAATGCACCAGCTGCCTTTATAGACCTGATGAATAGAGTATTGAGGCCCTACCTGAACCAGTTTGTAGTAGTGTTCGTGGATGACGTGCTGGTATATTCTTCGAATGTGGAGACCTACTAGATGCATCTAAGGACTGTACTGGAGATGCTAAGGCAACACCAGTTTTATGTGAAGTTCTCAAAATGCGAGTTTTGGCTGGAAGAGGTCGCATTTCTCGGCTACATAATTTTAGGAGAAGGTATTAAAGTGGACCCAACCAAAGTGGAAGTAGTTAGTAGATGGGTCAGGCCCAAAACTGTGACGAAAATCAGAAGCTTCTTGGGCCTTGCGGGACACTATAGAAGATTCATTAAGGACTTCTCCAAGATCATAGCACCTCTGACCAGACTAACTTGGAAGGAAATTCCCTTCATCTAGGACTAGTAGTGTGAAGAGAGTTTCAATGAATTAAAGGCTCGTCTGGTTACATCTCTAGTCCTTACTCTATCCTCTGGAAGTAGAGGCTTTGTAGTTTATAGTGATGCATGTGGAACCAGGTTGGAGTGTGTCTTGATGCAGCATGGAAGTGTGGTAGAGTATGCTTCATGCTAGCTAAAGGACCGCAAGAGGAATTATCTCACCCATGACTTGGAGATGGTTGCAGTAGTTTTTGCCTTAAAGATTTGGAGGCATTATTTATATGACGAATAGTTTGAGGTACTCACAGATCATCGTAGCTTGAAGTATATCTTTACATAAAGGTATCTGAACCTAAGACAAAGAAGATGAGTAGAATACCTCGAGGACTACGACTTTAGCCTGTCCTTCAACATGAGAAAGGCTAATGTGGTCGGAGATGCTTTAAGTCGATGTGCTCCTATTGTGGCTAGCCTAATGATCAAAGAATGGCATCTACTAGAAGGGTTGGTTGAGTGTAGGCCATAATGACAACCCCAGGGACCTGCTAGAGTCTAGATGGAAATTTGTCTGTTTACCTGAAATTGTTGGAAGCTATTGTGTCGGCTTAGCAGTTAGATCTATTTATGCAAGACATCTAGCAAAAGCTGAAGACGGGAGAGGTGCCTCATTTCAAAGTTGGTGTGGATGGAGGACTTAGATATGATCTGTGTTTATATGTACCTCAAGTGGAGGAGGTGAAACAGAGATTGCTTGATGAAGCTCACTAGTGTAAATACACTATCCGCCCAGGAAGCACTAAGATGTATAAGGATTTGAAAAGAAATTTTTGGTGGCTTGGGATAAAAAGAGAAATTGCAGAGTACGTGGCAAAATGTGCGACCTACCAGATAGTGAAGATTGAGCACCAAAAGCCCAAAGAAACTCTACAACCTCTGGATAATCAAATCTGGAAATGGGAGCACATGTCGATGGACATTGTGACGGGATTACACAAGACTAGGAGAAAGAACATTACAGTATGAGTAATCATTGACTGGCTCACCAAATCGATACAGTTTTTACCTATGAGGGTAAATCTTCCCTTATCGCA
Source organism: Posidonia australis (assembly GCA_024699735.1). Taxonomy (NCBI): domain Eukaryota; kingdom Viridiplantae; phylum Streptophyta; class Magnoliopsida; order Alismatales; family Posidoniaceae; genus Posidonia; species Posidonia australis. Next base: position 12,086 of record JAMKQA010056575.1, on the reverse strand, counting down.
ACTGGTAGAGTTGTACGTGTTAGAAATAGTCCAGCTGTATGGAGTTCCAGTGCCAATTGTATTTGACAGAGACACTAGGTTCACATCAAGGTTCTAGGGAGCATTGTACAAAGTGTTTGACACTCTATTGAACTTTAGCATTGCTTTCCACCATTAGATAGATGGTTAGACTGAAAGAACAATTCAGACATTGGAGGATATGCCAAGGGCTTGTACCTTGGACTTTGGAGGTAGTTGGGACGAGCATCTACCATTGATCAAGTTTGTCTACAATAATAGTTATCACTCCAGCATTGGGATGGCACTATATGAAGTACTATTAGGTAGACCGTGCAAAACACCCACTTGTTGGAGCGAAGTAGGCTAACGTCAGCTCATGGGCCTAGAGATTATGCAACAGTATGAAGAAAAGGTAGACCTAATTCGAAAAAGAATGGTGGCTACACAAAGCAAACAAAAGAGCTATGCAGATAGGAGGTGAAGATCCTTGGAATTGAAGTAGGAGACTTCGTTTTCTTAAAGGTTTCACCAACCAAAGGGGTCGCAACATTTGGAAAGCGAGGGAAGTTGAGTCCTTGCTACATTGACCTTATTAGATTTCCAAAAGGATTGGGGAAGTGGCATACAAGTTGAACCTGCCTCTAGAGCTTTCAAGTGTGCATAGCATCTTCCATGTATCTATGCTGAGGAAGTGCTTGGCAGATGCATCCCAAGTGATAGTAGTGTAACCAGAGGAGCTATAGGAGGACTTGTCCATGGTAGAGAACACCGTTAATATACTAGACCGAAAGGAACAAGTCCTCATGAAGAAAATCATTCCCTTGGTATTGGCTCAATGGTGGCATCATGGCACAGAAGAGGCAACCTGGGAGCGTGAAGCAGATATCCAGTCATGGTACCCCCATCTATTCAAGTGAAAGGTGAATTTCAAGGATGAAATTTTTTTAAGGGGGTAGGATGTAATATCTGGACATCTATATGGGAGACTCATGGGTTAGTGTCACGTACGTGGGTCAGTCTCGTGGATTGGCCTTGTGTTTTCCCTGTCTAGAAATTTAGAATGATGTAAATCATGTACCAGGGTTGATGTATGAGATTGGTGAGGAAGATATGGATTGTTATGATCAAATTGTGTTCTTTTCTCTCTCTGTGGTGTTTGCATTTCTTTCGTTCCATGTATTGTGTAGTGTTTTGGTATTTTGCACCCATATACCTAAATGAAGACAAAAATGGGAAAAATGCCAAACACAATGATACACAAAGAATGCACAGTAAGTTGCTGCCCTTTACTGTGCTCCCATGCCCTGTAAAGATGGTGCCACCTCTCCATGCCTTGTAGCCGTGATTCCTGGAAGCTAAACTCGATGAAAAATGGGAAAGAATAAAAGGAGGAGGGAGGAAGAAGAGAGGCATTGATCCAGAGAGAATTAGAGTCTAGGGAGACATGGGGAGAGAACTAGAGATGGAGAGGAAGAAAGAGGGAGAAATCTAGTGGTTGAAGGAAGTGGAGAATAAAGCGTTAGCTTGCTGGAGAAGAAGGGAGTTCACCAACAAGCATTGCAAGACTCTTTCTCCTTTATCTCTTCTCTGATTCTCTATTCAATGGTGGTAAGTATGTAATTAGGCCGTCTTGTTGTGTGAGTTGAGGTTTCAATGGCCAAAAGAGGAGTGTATTGCCAGAGAGAGGGAGATCATTGGAATCATAATTTGGGTATGCTTCCCACATTGATACCTTCTCTGTTTCGGCTTAAATCTGTGATAAGTGATTTGATTTAGTTTATATCCATGATGAATGAATAGATGGACCTAAAATGGATGATTTACGATGATCTTGTGAATTTATATCAAATTATCAGTGGATTTTTGTTAGAATTTTGCATGATTTTGTTATAGTGTTTGTCAGTGAGTCTTTGTGCTTTGGATTTTCCAAACATGAGATTCATGAGTTTGTTTTTGATGAAACTTGTCCCACAAAATGGTAGACTTAGAATCCTATGTTTTAAGTTATGGAACTTTTCGAGGGTCGGAAGTGGGTCAGCCTAAGGCTCCCACCTTGGGCGATTTTCAGTGCCATGTTTTTGAGCTTCTGGTATTACTGTAAAAACTATGCTCACAGGTAAGTCTCGCATTCTTGTACCATGGGTGAGTCTCGTGGGTTGGTTTTGCATTTTGTGAATTCAAATTTTCATTGTGTGGATTAATTGATGGAATTGTGGTTTTAAATTCCAGAAATGATTTCTGAAATGAAAAATGATTTTAAAAAAGAGTTTGAAAAGGAAATGCATGTTTTGAAAAGGTTTTCTGTGGTTCTTGTTGGATCCATGTAGAGCTAAGGCAGTGACCGGTATGGGTATGAGACCTTGGTAAGATCGGTTACCAGTCTAAAGGCATGGTTGTCGATGTTGAGCTTGGGTAAAAGAGACTGAATTAGTCGCAGTGTTGGTGCTAGCTGGATCTATGGTTGGAGTCCTTGGGTGTTCAGGCACCAAGGGACGTCCGAAGGATGCATCCGTGTACGTGTGAAATATGATGTTATAAATGAGGCTTGTTGGCTGGGGCAGTCGTACCTCCTCATGGGGAGGTTCACATGGTAGTGTAGTTGAGAGGAGGAGTCTTCAGTAACAACTTGTGGCTGGGTAACTTGTGGCCAAGGTGACACTACTGGTTTTGGCTTGTATTGTTTGTGGTTTTCTGAGATGGTTTCAGACAAGGTTTTGAAAAGCACAAAATGGTTTTTGAAAAGTGCATGTGAATTTCAAAGGAAATGAATATGATTTGAAAAGGCATGTTTTGCAAGTAAATTTCCAAAAATTACAAAAAATGGTTAATGGATTTGAAAGGTTTTCTAGTTTGGTTTTGACAACCATGGTTTATGGATTTCTTGTGGGTTTTGTTGTGGTTTTTGATAGGCAAGTACTAGATGACTTTTGAGGTCACTCATGCATTTTGTTTGGTGTTTTCTTGTCTTCTGGTGCAAATAGATTGGAGCCATTAGTCTCACACACAAGGTTCTGGGTAGTTTTCTTTAATTTCATTGTTAACTAGTTAACTTTTAATTAAATAGTTAATTATCTAGGTAGAACTGATGCTAGTTTGTAATGAAATCAGGACATTTGAAAAAGGGGTTGCCGTTATCGTTTCCTATACACCCACCATTCATTCGTTTTGCTAATTATATGCTATTATGTTGCTCTTTCTTGTACTGTTATGTTGTTCTTGCTTGTGTTGTCATGCTATTTTAGTGGATTTGCAGCATTCACAATGCTCCTTGTTTGCAATGTTCAATTGCTTTGCTTGCAATGCCTGCATTTTGCTTTATTGCCTATAGTGTGTGTTAAGCCAGCTTGTTGTGCCTGCCTTTGTTCGAATCAATAACCTTGACTTCTTTGTGATCTGCCTAGATGTCGACCATTGAGGATTTTTGGGCGTCGAACAAGGAGGCATCGAGTGGGGAGGTGGGGAGTGATCTTGAGGCACTTGTCCCCTATGAGGTATCCTTGTTCCATCATTCCTGCCCTATTTTCTGTCTAACTAATTGTTGTTTTGAAATGCTCACTATGTTGGTTGCAATTTTTTGAAAACTTCACTAGTCATTTGCTTGACTCGGACCACATATGCAAGGGGTCCAACTTTGCCGTGAGATAACCCATTCAATGCCTTGTGTTTGCTTCTCTGGTGTGTGCACATTAGTATGCTAATTGATCATCCTAATTTAATAGGCTGGGGACGCTATAGAGAGACGCAGTGTCACTGGACGTCAATGTTAGAGCACTTCAAGTAGCTACCAGCGTTTCTATGTAGCTATGTGCTACAACATTCCCCTTTCTATAGCTTTCTTAGGATCCCAACCATCCATGAGCACTACCAACATTTCTAGGCTCTTGCTGAGAGGTACCAATACTACGGGTATAGCACGACTTTGAGAAAATTGACCTTATACTACTTCATGATCTCTTTTGTCAGCTTTAGAAGCCATTAAGGCCACCATTGCCTAAATTTCTACTCTACTGGCTTTACTACCAGCTTGAGCGACAATGTGTACACCACTACTTTGACATCTAGTCCCACCAAGTCATTGTAACTCTAGGCAAAGACATCTACATATTCCTTTAGGAAGGCTATGAATTTGGTCCTAGATTGGGGGAGTCAACTTAATGCTAACTCAGACCTCCTTGATGTCCTCCATGGTGCCAATGTTTATTAGCTCTATCTCCTCTTCAACATGTATGTTGGGACCATTTGGTTCATCGATGTATGGCAGGAACTACTACGATGCTTCTTCACCCTCAATCGTGTCTTCATTGTCTTCCTTGCCATAAGCTAGGAACTTGGATAGGACTTGTTGCTCGAAGTTTGGATCTGTAACATCGAAGGAGAAGACGTGCTCAAAGTCTTTCGTGTACTATCGTGTCTAGATGATCACATTGACTCTTGTGTACTTGTAACTGTGTCATGTGACTCCTTCCTCATATGCTTCTAGACCTGCTAATGGACTAGGGTAACCTACCTATCTTGCTATTTCTTTAGGCATATTTTTGTGTTTTTTAATTTTTTTTGGGGTTTTCTACTATATTTACATGGGATGTTGCTACTTGGTGGCTATGCTTTTTTTTACTGATATGATTACTACTGCCTAGGACTTTGTTTGAACCTAGCTCAATGGTTTTTTTTTGCTCCTCACCCTTCTCTAGGTGAGGCTTCTATTGGACATACCACCTTGACTCTTTTCCTATCAATGTTCTAGTAATATGCTCTTTTAGCTTAGCAAGTGATGGCCTCAGCTCCTCTATCGTCATGATCATTGACTGGTTCTAGAGCGGTTGGGATGGCGCTAGTTCATTTGTCCCCTTTATTGCTTTTCCTTTTTCCCTTCTCTGGTGCTCCACCACAACTTCGACTAATACAACCAATTACTCTTGGAATAAGATTCCAAGTTGTTAAACATGTTGTCGATGCGGGGTTCAACATCATCTCCCCTTGTCCTCCTTGTTTGATGTGAGGTCCGTCTTAGTGGATTGTCCTCAGTGCATGTTGGTTCTGTTGCCACTGGCTGTGTAGTTGACTATGGGAGTGCTGCTAACTACACGATCGACATCGACCAAACTAGTAGTATCAACAATGTTGTTGACTATACTGCTACCATCCGCAATGAATGTACAAACTACTATGACTGTGCTGATTGCAATGCCCATGATGGTTGCAGTAATTGTGTTGATTGTGGTCACTAAATTGATTGCAATGGCTGTATCATGTGGTGGATGTACTGATTGTGATGGTGGAGGTAATTATGTTGACTATGGTGATTGTACTAGTTGTGGTAGTGCTAACTGCACTAATGCTAATTGCGACGACTATGCTCACAACTTCCAGACCCCCTTTCTGGGCCATGGTATTGTTTCCTCATTAGAATGATCCTCCTCAGAATAGTAGTCTTCTATGTAGACTCATCTCTTTAGTTCAACATATTACAGGCCTCATGGCTTGTTTTCTATTGTGGCCTGGCCTTGGTTGGGGTCGAGAATGCCAGCATTGACAAAGTTAGTCATATCTCTAGGGATCACTAGTCCTCTCTGCTTCCCTAAGGATTAGGCCTCTTCTTTGTGGGGCTGCCATTTGTACTTGAGGCCTTCGTACTCTCCTCTTTTCTCCACTACAATGGGTTCGATGATCCCTTGACCATAGCACTCGAATGGTTCCCCTTTCATGTACCCCTCCTTTGACACAAGTTCTCGACCATCCAAGATGGGCTACAGTGAACTGCTAGACAACTAATATGCTCAAAGGTCAGGATGTAGTCAATCAGTTGAAACTAGTTAACCTGAAACAAGGTGTTGGAGGGCATGGGCTCAAGGAGAACAATCTGTGATGAAACTAAGGAGGCTGCCTTGACCCCCTCTCTATCAAAATTTTCTACCATGATGACAATGATGTTGTTGCCCCAATAGAACTTAATCATGTAGTGGAGGGTCTAAGGGATTACTTGATGCTTGTGCAACCAAGGGTGCCCAAGTAGAAGATCGAAAGAGGACTCTAAATTTACATCATAGAATTCTAATTTGAATTCAACTAGCCCATAGTAAAGGGGATAACTAGGATGCCCAATGCATCATGATGTGTGTTGTCAAACGCTTTCATCCCCATGATAGCTAGAGTAATGTCTTTGACTTTGAATCCGATTTTGATGGATAATCCTGGTCCAATATCTACTAGTGTCAGGGGGATGTGAAAGCTTTTGAATTACACTGTAATGAACAAGGGTTGGTTATGATTTGCCCCTGTTGAAGGTAGCTCCTCATTGGAGAATGCTTTGACCAAGGTGCCACTATCATGCCCACCATTTTTTTTAAGCTGGCAGCTCTAGTAGGGCCAATTAGGGATCTCTTAGTGTGGCTTTGGACTAGATTAGCTGTTGGAATGGCTTAATGGATTCTAGCTTAGGCTTGGCTAGCAAGTTTACCTATGTTGGGGATCCTAGCATGATGGGTGCTGCAGTAGTATATTTTTGCTTGATGGTCAACCAATTCATGTGGATAGTCATCTCCAAGCTAGAAAGAGCCTCTCGGTAAAGCTGGACTAACAAAGGTGCAGAGACATCAAGAATCATATCAGAGGGATCCACCGTAAGGCAGATCTAGGACACGTTGGATATATTGTGGACCCCTGAGGTCTAGTTGACTACGTTATGGTGTGCAGGTGCTGGTGCTGGTGTTGCCTCCTACATGTTGATGACTGTGACACCTAGGCCTGATTATCCATATTAATTGTAAACTATGTAATTAATTGTAATATTATGTAAATAGTTTATTAATGGATAATCTGTTGTTTCTTGTGAGTGTGAGGGTTTGGTTAGCTCTCTGTGCACTTATTTGTGATTTGGGACCAATGTGGAGTCTGGTTTGAGGATGCACAGTCATCTCAGTTCACGTGCCTATCTTTTCTTCTTTCTTTTCTTTCTTCCTATTTCTCCCTCCCTCACGATCCTTTCCCCCATCTCTGTCCTCTTCCTCTTCTTCCTGACCTATGCCACCACAGCCACGGCCCGTGCCTCCCCGTCTCTTCCAACACGATGGGTGGCCGGTGCCATGCGGGAGGAGGAGGAGATAAAGAGGAAGGAGGCGGCAATGGGTGGAAGTTGCGAGAGAAAAGAAGGAAGAGAGAAAGGGGTGCGCGAGCCAGAGTGGGAGGAGGAGAGCTGAGTTGTGGTCCGCTAGTGGGAAGGAGCTTCGCCGGGGCAAGGAGAGGCTCGTCGGAGTTGAGAGAGTTCATCGGAGGAGGTACGCAACCCTCCTTCTCCTCCATTCTCTTCTTACAACATGTTATGTTAAATGCATGAAAATAGAGATAAATGCATGTAAAATTGTAGAAAAATAGTAGAAGTGATGATAATGTGTTGAATAGCATAAATACGTAGATATCATGTGGTTAGGATGGAAATTGGTAAGGTTATATGAGATTTCGGGATGTAAACTACAGTACTTGTTAATGAGCTTCACTCCTTTGTGATCTTCGTATGAATTACGTAGTTAATGGATTGATGAATGGTTTGAGGGGTTTTAAAGTAGACTCAAGTGTCTACACCTCATGATTTATTTTTGTTTTATGATGCTTGTTTGAAGGGTCTGCCGAATACTCCTACTTCCAACGAAGAATGGTTTGATGGCAGGGGCCGTGTACAGAACGCGAGAGATTCACCATGCGGAACTGGTTTTGGCATATCGAATCCCTGTCAGTTTGTACGGGGGCGCCTGGTTTTGGAAGACTAAAAACCTATGGTCAACCGAAACAGGAGATTTCGGTATACCGAAGGTATACAGTATACTAAATCAGTGATTTTTGGTATACTGAATCTTAATTCGGTCTGCCGTTTTCATCCCCTGGCCTATATGAATAAATGGGCATAAATGATGGAAATAAAAAGTCTTAAGTGGACAGTGAGCATGTGTTAATGGTGTTTTCCCATGCAAATGTAATGGAGGAATATGAAACCCAAATAATTGTATTTGGGAATGGTTTGGGGGTTTAAGACCCTAAAAAATGAATAAAAGTGATTAAATGTATGGTTGTTGAGTAATTTTGGGTATGAGACCCAACTTATGGTTTTAAAACATGGTTTTAAATGAATTGAGTTGGGACCCTAGTAGAGGGTCATGTGTTGCTTGGAACAAGTCCCTGCAACAAAAAAAATGAAATGAAAAATAGATTTGAAAAAGAAAATTTAAGAGTTTTGAAAATAAAACACAAGTAATGTGTTAAGGAACCACAAGAGTTGGTGTCGACAATGTGGTAGGAGTATGAGACTCCAATGAAACCAATTATCAGATACGACTATGGTTGCCGAGCTTGAGATAGTGTAGGTTGAGCCTGGGTATGTGGGCCTGGGTGTTCGAGTCATTGAGCTCGTGACGGTGTAATTTGGGCCTAGGAATATGAGACCTAGGTGTCCAGGTCACCGACAGTATAGGCTGAGCTTGGGTTGTTGAACCTAGTTGTTTTGGTCATCGATGGGATGTCAGATAAAGACGTATCCTCTTGCATATAAGAAAAGAAATTGAGGCCGGTTGGCCAGGATAGTGTCCTCCTACACGGGGAACTTCACCGCGACAGTGTAGAGAGGTAGGGGAAATAATGTCCTCACCTAATACTCATATGCCTGGTTACCCCTGATCAAGGTAACATCAATAAAGAAAAGTGGAATAGAATAAGAATAGTATAGGATTTCATGAAAATGAAAGTGTAGACACCCCGATTTTGAAGTCACTTGGCAGCAGACTCCTCTAGATGATACTCTGGTTGCGATCACAAAAACCTTGGCCTACTTAAGCCTACACAAGCTCAATCAGGCCCACACTAGCCCATTCTGACCTAATCAAAATTAAAACAAAACAAAATACATTTAAGTCCACTCAAAATCCAAGTAATCAAATAAAAACCCTAATTATCAGATAAAAACCCTAATTAAGTAAAATCCAATTAATCAAATAAAAATCCTAATTAATCAAATAAGGACCCTAATTAAGTAAAATATAATTAAATCCACTTGAAATCTAACTAAACAAATGAAAATCCAATTTAAAACACTTAAAATCCAATTAATAAAACGAAAAAAAACCTAATTCAAGTCAAAATAAAATAAAATCCACTTAAATCCATTTAAAACCTAAGTACTTAAGAGAAAACCCTAATTAAAGTCAAAATCCACTAAAAACCTAATTAATTAAAATTCAACACCCTAATCAATCCAAAAACCCTAAATAAACACCAAAAACCCTAAATAAACCCATAAACCCTAATTTAAAATCCAAAAATCCCTAAATAAACCAATAAACCCTAATTAAAATTCAAAACCCTAATTTCAAATTAATTAATTAAACCCTAAATCCCAAAATTAAAAAACCAAATTTAATCAAAACCCTAATTTAAAACCAATTAATTAAACCTTAACCACAAATTTAATTAAAATCATAAAACATAAATAAAAAGCCTAAATTAAAATTCAAAACCCTAATTTAAAAACTTAAAGTCAAAACCATAAAAATCCCAAAACAAAAAAAAACCAAACTAATCAAAACCCTAATTAAACCCTAAATCACAAAATTAAGAAATTAAATTAAACCCACAAAATCCAATTAAAAGCCTAAAATTAAAACCCTAAAAGAAACCTAAAAAATCCAAAATAAAAATCAAAAGAAAAAAAACCAAAATAAAAACCCAAAACCCTAGGCCCATTAAGCCCAACACTATTTAATTCAAAAATACAATTTAGAGCTTCAAAAAAATCAAAAATAATTCTAGTGAGCCCATAGCCCCCTGCGGAGGAGGGAGACCTCCGGGCCACTTCACCTCCATCCACTTCCTCCTCTCGGAGTACCCTTGCTCCGAAGGAACTTCCTAGGCCTCTCGTAGACCAGAAGCCCCTTACTGTCACCGCTGCTCCGTCACTAACGTCGCTGTATCGCCGTTCGTCGTTGAGGGTGTAGGATCGAAAGGCTTCTCTAGAGGGGGGTGAATAGAGAATTTTACTTTTTAATGTTACTATACCCAATTTTAACAATAATCAGAAATGATAAGCAATGTGATTAATCAATTTCTACTTATCATGCACACTTGATGTCACTAGAATTAAATGCACAAGATGGGGATGAGAGTAATTGAAAACACAAGCAATTTATAGTGGTTCGGCAACCCCGCCAAATCCACTCCTCAAGACCCTCTTGAGATTTTTCCCTTATTCTTAAATAATAAAGAACTTACTTGTTGGTTGTTCCACCAACTCCTCTCTTGCTCTTCCCACTTCTCTATCCCCGAGAAGCTAGAGCCCTTTCTTGATGCTTTACAAGTTGAGACTTCCCTCTAGCAAAGCTCGATTACAACAATAGCTTTACAGTATGCTTGCGAGGAGAATAAATGACAGAAGGAATATATCAATTATAAGTATGTCAAGGTGTGTCTTTATGGAGGCTTAAATGAGTCCTATTTATAGCCAAGAGACCCTCATAAATTGTGTCTAACGACTAGAGAAACGGTCACAAACGGCTAGTCTTTCGATATGCCGTTTTGTCCTCTGGTGTGTCGTTTAGATCTTCAGTCTGCACTTGACGGGCAATTCGGTATGCCGTTTTTATTTCGGTATACCGATTTTTCCTGAAACGGTATGTCGTTTTATCTCGGTATGTCATTTCTGCCTTCTTCTTTGTCTCCTCAGTTTTTCCGGAATTCCAACGCACGTTCCGTTTTCTTCTGTTTCGGTATGCCGATTTTCTTTGGTATGCCGATTTGTTTTCTTCTTCTTTGAAATCGGAAGGTCGATGGGTATACCGTTCTTTCCTGACTCGGTATGCCGTTTTCTCTTTCGGTATGTCATTTTATTCTGAAACGGTATGCTGAATTTCCTTCGGTATGCCGATTTTGATACTTCATGAAAAACTCTATAAATATATGATTTTTGTCTTACATAACTTATTCCTTTTTCTGAGTATAGAGTTACAACAAATAAATTCATCAATCATTTTATTTGTATGAAAATATATCCAGGTGAAATCATCAAAATAACAAAGATATTTCTAACAATTTCTCCCTTTTTGATGATGACAAAATCAAAACATTTAGAATATCAAATTTAAAATGTAGACTCTAAGAGTCATTTGACTTTTCTCCCCCTTAAGCTAAACCTAGCTTCTTTTGGCTTTTTCTCCCCATAAAGCTAAGCTTCCCTTTTGTCATATATTGATATTCTCATATAATTTCATATCTTACAATTATATGTCATATATTTTCTATTTTCTCTGCTTTTTTGACATAATCAAAAATCATATTTAATAGCAAAAAAAATGATCAAAAAGACATCCAATATATAATGTAAAAATAGTCAAATTACAATACAATCAAGGAGAAGGCGGATTAATATGTTCAAGAATATCCTGGTGATATTCTTGAAGCATGTCTTGATACGCCTCAACACGATCAGTCAACTTTTTGATAGATTCCATATATTCCTGATGCTTTTGATTCTATTGAATCATCACTTCTGAAATGAGCTTCTACTGTTGAATCTGAATGTCCATCATTTTTGACTGTTGAAGAATGATCTCAGCCATTTTAAGTTGAATTGCATCCAATTTCTTGGAAATGTCTGAATCTTCTGCTGCTTCATCTTCAGAGCTGGAGTCTTCAAGTTTTGATGGTGGTTGTGATGGTGTAGAGGAGGAACCCACTAGAAGATTTTGAATTTTATTATGAAGTTCAATGGATTGTTCCATTTTGGTAATGGCTTGAGTTCCTAATGGTTTAGTTTTTACTGGAAGACTAGGTTCATCATCAAGAGAGATTTCATAGTTCTCAAATAGATATGTTAAAGGAGGACCAAAGAACAATTTGGTTTTAACATGGGTGATACAATGAAAAATAACTTGCCCCCAATTTACAGGAATTTTTTGAATAATAGCATAGACCGCTTTGAAGGTAAGTTCACTTAATTCATCTTGATGTCCTTTCTTTTGAACTAGATTGGCTGCTACAATATAGGCAATGATCCTAGATTGTTTAGTAAGCTGTTTAATTTTTGTGGGTTTAAATGTGCTCCTAGGGTT
>JAMKQA010056574.1:0-25245 GCA_024699735.1 Posidonia australis | reverse complement strand
TTGCTGGAACAGTCTGTCGCTCTTGATGCCGGTATATTTTTGAATTCATGCTAAGACACTTTAAATCTTTTTCACGTTATAATGTTTATGAAAATAAGTATAATTGAATAATCATCAAAATTAATGTAATATTTCTAACACTAACAACATACATACACATCCTTGTCATGTCATTCGGGTCCAATAAGCAACTGACATTAGCTACTAGTAGTCGTCAAAGCACACTGCATTACTATGAACAAGCTATCCTAGAAAGAAGTCCACCCGTCCAGGGTCCCTTTTCTTTGAAGAACCATCACCATTGTCCACTTTGGGACGTTATCAGAAACGAGGTACGTGCATATCACGCTTTGACTAATTCTTATAGGATACGTAATATCGACGTCTTTGATACTTGCACCAACTAACGAAATCTATATCCTTAACTCTACCATCACCCTGGTCTCTAAGCCCAGGCCACCTAGGAACTCTCATCCTTGACTCTATTAGCATTCGATTCAAAACCTCAACCTAAGCCTTACACATGATCATTTAGAGTTATTAATCATCCTTGGTCTGTTAATATAGTCCATTGACACTTTTGGCTGTTAAATCTTAGCTTCAGTCCTATTGATCTATGGACCTTAACTTTCTTGGCATCTTGGTCTCCACAAATAAAAATCAATGGGAAAAAACATTTGAAAACTTATTTTGAATAAAATTAAGCCACACTCTAACATAACAGGCCACAACTACTTGTTGTCTAGGTCAAATACGTAGAATTTCTCAGATAACTTTGGCATCTCACAGAGTACCCAACACATACCAAAATTACACCTAGGGTTTCATTCAAATCTTCATCATGTAACAACAGAAAGCACTAAAGCATAAAACATTCATCATTTCTATTCAAGAAGTAGAATAGAAGACTTGAATAGAAGAAAACTATTGTAAAAAACTAATTGAACAGAGTAATATAAAACTTCAAAAAATTCAACAAAACACATCAAACTAACAATCTCAAAACTACCTTGAGCCTTGAGCATGCAATAAATCTCAAGTTTCGCCTATAAAGTGTAAAATACTATATTTTCTATGTTTTATGTAAAACATAGGAGTTTCTACATCCTACACCATTGCCTGCACCTTTGAGTAGTTTATTCTGTGCACAACACCCAAACACAAAGGCTCAAATAATTGGAAACACATCCAAGATTATCTATAAAACATACTCTACATTAGAGCAATTAAAGGAAATTCAAGAACCCTAGGTCATCACATTAATTAATTTTTGTAGGAAATAACCAAATTCTGAATCAACAGGCGTAAGACACACACCTTGATGTGTCCTACATCATATATCTAGGTAGCAGACTTTGATACGAATCCTCCAGAATCAAGTATGCAAAACTACAAAAGGCTTCATAATACTAAAGCAAACTGAAATCAGATTCATTCAATGGCATGTTGTAAGAGTCCAACACCAAAAATACACTAAAGTTACCCTACTTAGACGTGTACCTTGTAAAACGAGATGAACTCAACTCCACACAGTAAGTCTCCATACATACCAAAGTTCCAATGAATCATTTGAAGACTTTCCTAATCTCCCTCTAAGTTCCTCTGATCCTTAGCAGGTCATGCAACATCAGAAACCCAAGTGCATGTACGCCAAAAGAAATGAAGAATGATGCTTGACTTTGAGTAAGAGTCCTTACCTTCGACTCAAGATGGCAGCATGTACTACTAAGATCACACATCCTAAAGATCACCTCTAAGCATGGTAGTCCACTCTCACTAAAAATCAACATCCAAGCCACTTGTAGGAGGTCCCAGAAGCTTGTCATGCATTGCAGCAATCTACTCTGCTAGAGGACAACAATCAGTGAGCTCTGTGGTCTTAGGGATGTCACTGTAAGGCTGGGTGAGCAGCGAATGGTTGTGTTGCCCCTCTCTCATTGCAGTCCTCCCCTTCTTCTTCTTTTCCCACCCTCTCTCAATCTCACCTGCTCTCCCTCTCTTCCATTCTCTCTCTTGCAAAATGAATGGCCCCCGTAAAGGACAATCTAAGCTCTTATATAGCCTCTCATCACAATCCCATAACACTCTCAAGCTTACTTAAGTGTCCCCTAATTCACCAATGTCCAATTCTACTTAAGTTTTAAGAGTTCCCTTGATTAACTCATAAATAAAGTCAGTTATAAGCTCCTCAAGTTCACTTGATAAAATACTCATTATACTTATGATTTGAATAATAATACTAGCACACTCACATGCAAGTCACGTTCTCATTTCCTAAGATCTAATTGGTATCCACCTCTTCAACTTAAGTTACAAAAAGTCATTATTAATCCTCTCCACTAAAGTCACTAGTGATCATAAGTATCCAATTAAATCAAGATTATCAAATAATACCAAGCTCCACTTAATCATAATAAATCCAAATAACATTTATCAATTATAATAAAAAATCTTTATTCAAATTATTCTTTTAATCAAATACAACCACCAATATAATGCTTAGTGGGATATTAATCCTCCACTCACGGCTTGTAATGCTCTAACCTTAGAAAATCCAAAACATGTGGTTGAAACGTGCTACACAGACGTGCAGGCAAAACATGCAGGAGATACGTGCAACCCAAAGGTTATAGATGTTACACCATTAAACTCATAGATATTAGTATACATTAAATCTAGAATATCAGATTATCTATCAATCGTATGAAAAGGTTTTCTTAGTTGTTTTGTTTGCACATAAATTTCACATTTATTTTTCTTGTCAATGATAAACTTAAGAATAATATTCAAATTCATCATATGTTTAAGAGAGTTAAAATCCATATGTCTCAAACGTTCATGTTACATATCAAAGATTCAATACTAAAGAAACAGAATATGAAGAACTAATATTCACATTCGCAGTATTATTATGTTTCACACCAAGTACAAATAAGTTCTCAACATTACACAATTAGCCCTTTCGATAAAAGCGACCAAAACTTAAATGTGAAGTAACTACTTTACTATATTTGTAATTTAACTGAAAACTCTCTCTCCCTAAAACAAGACCACTCAAGATGTTGTGACGAATTGATAGAACATGTCTAACTCTGTGCAAAGTCAGAACTCTTTTCATAAGAAACTTCGGTTCCACTCATCCTTTGCCCACCACCTTAGTAGCCATTAGATCTCCCAACATCATGATCCTTCCACAAATGGGTTGATAAAACACAAACAGAGATTTGTCAGCACAAACACGTACATTAACTCCAGTGTCAACAATCTAGTTATATAGTTCATATATAATAAAGAGTTTGAGTTTTATAGTAAGATACTCATCGTTGTTACCTAATGGAGAAGTCACTATGTTGACCAATGTTGCATTAGTGGTCCTAGATGTCTTGACTTTCTTTGAAGGACATTCCTTCCCCCAATGTGTAACTTGACCACGATACCAGGAAGGTTTGATCTTTGGTTTATTTCTGACTGTTAGATTCACTTTAGCATTGTTTTCTATAGGCATGACATGTTTTTGATTTTTGTGTTCTTCCTCAATTGCAATGTCAATTATCGGATCATCAAGGGATAATTTTTCCTTCTTGTGTTTGAGATCTAGATCAAAGTTCTTCCAAGATTTAAGAAATTTCTCAATAATTGACATTATAATAAACTTTTCAAGATTAGTCATGCATGCTGCTTAAAGGTCATAACATAGAAACAAAATCTCATGAGCTTGTTCAGTTACTAACTTCCCCTCTACCATGTGATACTTCACAAATTTAGATACAAAGTATTTTTCAAGGCCAAGATCTTTAATATTATACTTCTTATCTAATGTCACCCACTGTGCCTTTACTATTTTAGATGAGGAGGAACTGTATACATTGAATAATACATTGGGCAATGCCAACAATATACATCCACGACACAACTGATCCTCTTCATTCTAATCAACGATCTTCTCTGTGCTTTTTGGGTTTGTATCATCAACCTTAGGATAATTAGACTTGATGAAACTAAGTAAACCAATGGTAATCAACTAAATCTTTATCCGTTGTTACCAACGTTTGAAGTGTTGATCGAAAAACGTCTTTGACATACCAACCATATCTACTCTAAGTCAGATGGTTGCAGATATCGTCATACTAGACGAAGCTATTTTCTCTAAAAAATGTTAGGAACATTACAAATAAAACATGCATAAAAGCAACAATAGTATATTTGATTAATATATCGACAAAGCACACAAACAAAGATCCAAATTAATCAATGTGAATAAACAATGGCAAGGTACAAGACAGAGTAAAAGTCAATCTCTTATCTGATGAATTTGCCCTCTAGCCTTAGAGAAAATAGCGATTCACACTCTAGTACGATGGACTGCTGTCTGCTGTACTTTTTCTCCAAAATAAATCAAATACTAGCGCATAGAAATGTATCTGGATCCAAACACAACATCGACCAACACTTTAGACGCTTGTCAATGACCACGTCTTTAAATTAAAATTAATTAATTAAACATTTAATTAATCAATAATTAGTCAATGTAATTTTGTGCAAAAAAAATTCAAAACCCAAGACATTACCCAAAGCCTAATGCCAGAGCATGGCTCAACCCATGCACATGCGCATATGTGTGGTCATTCATACCATACTAAAGTTCTTGTGAATAATTGTTTTAGAGCTCTATAATAATAGACGACTTTAGACTTGTTAAGTTAAGTAATGTAGAACTAAAGGAATAATAGTGTCCTGTAATTTCATGTACATGATATTCTCTTCAAATGTACATTTTCTCTTAAGTCTTGAAACTTTAAACTTATCATGATATTTATTATTAATATCAGGTGTTATCAACGATATGAACATAATTAATTAAGTCTTCATAGACCTAATTAACTAATCTCAACTTAATTAAGATTATATTCAACATATGCCACCATCATTTTATCATCACAACAACATCACCATCGTTGATCTTTCACCACCATCGCCAATGTTGTTAGTGTTACAACAATCACTACCAATGTCACTACCTCTTTACCTTCCTTCTTCCCATATCCACCATTACCTTACAACGACAACAACAGAAGAAGAAGAAGAAGAAGAGGAGGTGGAGGAGGAACATCTAAAAATAAGAAGGATACCAAAACAAAAAACCAAAGTACACTTATCAACGGTGAAGAGACGAGATGGCTATTAGGTCGTTTGTCCCTCATTTTTGCAGAAAACTCCCGTAGAGGTTGTAAAAGGTTAAAAGACAATGTTGCACAGTAACAGATTTGTCTCCGTTGTAAGCATGTCCTCCCATGCTCCACAGACCACTGACACTAATCTTTTAAAGGAAATGTTTGAAGTCATTATTGAGTGACAGATTGACCAGAGGACATTGTAAATAATTAAATTGATTAAAGAGAATATTACAATGATTTTCATTACAATAGGACATGGACATTGACTAAAATAGAGGTTTTAACAAGTATTTCATTAACACAAGAAATCCTTCATTTCTTTTTACCTGCTTGAATGCCATGAATTTTGAGAGGCATCCCATCATCCGGAGTTGACTTCTTGTCCCTGGTAGTGCTGGCACATCTATGCGTATAGTCCTGTTTGTAGTTTCCCATATCTTTTGCATCAAATTTTGGTTTCTGCTGGTACTGAAAATACAACCCAGATTTGGAGATGCATTGCATCATCCATGTTCATTGTAGATTTTTCAGTCAATCATGCTATAGTATTCTCAAATGAAGTGTGAATTTATTCATCTTACCGTGTTGAAATTGGAAATAGTTATATTATTGTTGAATATAGATCATTATTGTATTGAAGAATTTTATTTGAACATTAATAAGTATCATCAGCACTATTTTTCATCCCTTCCTGTTAATACCCTTTAAAAAATTATTTAAAGATATTACAAGACTATAATTTATTATCAGCCTACCTTCTATCCTTTCTTATTAGTAAGAATCCAATTTATCCTGTTAGATTCCCTATTTATAAAGGGCAAATAACATTTTTTGGACTTCAGATCTATCAATGATTCCTAAGAGTTACAGAAGATCGCTAAAACTGCTTCAGCTGTTGCAGAGACTACTTTTGGGGGCAAAGATTCACAGAGATCAAAATATTGTGGTTTGTATTTAGACTGTAAAATAGTCTCGTTTTCAAGGCATTTAGGCACCTACATCAAACAGCCAGTGGAAGGTACACTTTCATTCCAATTTCCTCTGGTAGAAACAGCTGGAGAACTGAAACAATAAGTCACATAGTTTGAAACTCTGCAGCACAGTAAAGCTCTCTTGACCACTGAGACGCAGGCCTTGACAAAATTACAGTTGCAATAGGTCTTCGAGCTTTACACAGAGCTTCTTTGATTTGACCAGTGAATGGAAACACTGGTTTTTAGTTGAAAGAAAGCCAACCAAATAAAAACACCCATTTGTCTTTCGAAGCTGGAAGGCAGAAAGAGATTCCTGAAGCTGGTGATCTTCTCTCACATTATGCGGCATGCACATCTGCTGTTTTTCCGATTTTCCATATTTTGTTTCTCTGAAAGAAAAATAATGCTGCATCACTTAACAGTAACCAATGTCAAGGAACCAAATTAGCATATCAAAATGTTAAGAATGGCCCAACATTGGAAAATGATGGCTTGCACGGTTCACATCTTCATAAAATCCTATCTCTGATCATAACAAATTAGTATTGACTTCCTTGAGGATGCCAAAACTCCAATATAACTTAAATGTGAATGTAGATTCTTTAGTTGTATCTCAATAAGAATTATGAAGCACACAATGAAACAGTCGATGAAAAGAGAGTCACTAAAAAGAAAGTTTACAAACAGGTTCTTTAAGATATGCACGTTCCAAGTTTGTTCACACCATTCACATGGTAATTAAACAAGATACATGGCCATCAACCACCAAGCCTAGTGCTCAAGATAAACTTTTATAACAAATAAAAAATCGTAACTTGTGTCATGTTATAACCATATAAACTTTTGATGATACAACAGCAATCAGCATGCCTATTTAAGACCACTGTATATAAATGAACGTAGAAAGGGTAAGCAAAGTTTAAAATATGAGAGTATAAGGCCCGTCCAAGATAAAATTTTGTTCCAAATCCAGTAGAAACATTCTCATTTGATATTTGAATTGGCTCATAGAAAATCTGTATATGATCTAACACTATTACTGAGGAAATTATTGTTTCGATGTACTGGTTCAAAATCGAAGATAAATGATGCCTTTTTATTTTAGTGGCATATAATATTCAAAATTCAATATTAATTAATTCAAGGAAACTATTCAGAAAGTAAAAATATCTAGAGCAATTACGTTCTAATGAACAAACAGTTTATCAAGAAGTACATGTCCCAGTAAGTACCATTATTTTTGTCTATAGGGGGTTGTCGAACAACTACATGCATGGTAATTACTCCACCAGGGAGCTCCACAACTGGCACTCTGGATTCTGCAAGTGTACAGTTGTTTTCAAGTATTTTTCCCCCATTTATAAGCTTCACGTCGCTAATTGTCTTTGGGCCATTCTGCATGTCTGCCAGAAAAAATATCAAGTCAATAATCAATATTAAGAGTACTCATAAGTGTACAAAGCATATGTAGTTTTAGCTTTGAGATTATTATTCAAACTGCTGCAATCAAATTAAAAATTGTGGGTGAAAATTTACTCCATACTCTTCTATAATATAGTCAAGGAAGGAGCAAGGAGCAAGATCACGTATAATATCACTCACCAACTTTAAAAGAAAAATAAAGTAATTCTCTGGAGCCTTTTTTTTTAACTAACAAATACTATGAAAATATGCTTTCCTAATGGTGGGTAAAAAACTTGTCCTCACAAGAATAAACACAAAGCCAGAATATAGGTGAAACTAGGAAAGAATTCATTTGAGGCACTTAAGGACATTGATCATGTGATAATGAAGTGTAGCCTGTAACTTTCGCTAACTGCTGCTTCCAGGTCTAGGTAAAGTAGTTCGTTGACTAATCCATTTAGTAGATGATAAATTAGTTTTTTGGGCGACCAGAACATGCATCAATAAGTCAACCGCTAGTTCAATGGAAATCTTACTTCCCAGGTAAGAACATAATTGGGAGCTAGAACAACCAACGCATAAATCATATTCTTTAAAAACTTTCTAGTTGCACAGGGCAATCCAGTAATCAGTACAGGGACCATTGAAAACAAATAACGCAAAAATTAACTTTCTATAAGCTAGTGTAAGAAAACAAGATCTGTAATGGTTGAGCATCCAATTACCTCAGAATATTGGCAGTCTTGTTAATAAATAACAAAGTTACAAAAGAAAATGTCATATTTCCTAAAGCATATTACGTGAATTCCTTGACAACATTGAATTCTTAAATTAAATCAGTAGTTCACTTCCTAGGCCATGAGAACTTGTAATAGTATACAGTATACTGTTGCTATTCCACTCTGGAATGAAAGATGTATCAAAATGCTCAAATATAATGATCTATTTAAGCCTCATAATGGGGTTATAAACGATAGGAAATCTGAACTTATAATAACAAATAACAAAATCTAAAAACTAGGTAAAACATAACAACATTGAATTAAGTGAAGAAAAGAACCCAAAGGTCCACATAGAAAAACAGTAGTCCAGAGGCAATTGGTATATCACCTTGAGGCCATTTCGACACTATGACTTCTTTGAGAGACGCAATAGTAGTCGAAGGATCATATCTGCTCGGCCCGATGTCGGTGCCGTTGGAGAGCCTAAATTTGACCTCAATAGAATCCTCTGCAGCCATTAGATGAAGGAATTTGGCCAAGTATGCGCGTGGATGATCAAGCTAACAACAGACGGACCAAGCAACTGAACTCTACAAATTCAAACTTCTGCAAGGAAACCAGGCAAAACCCAGATCTGATACCATGCTTCTTTTGACTTATGAATGAACAAAAAAGCACCTAAACCGTTCCAAACGGGTTTTTCCTCACTCCGAATTTTTTCTTCTGATATCACAACTTTCTAGTCCTAGAAGAACACCGCAACAACCTGAAGAACAAACCAACTTCCTTCTCAGAAAGGATTCCAGAGACCCAGGTCAAAACCCAAGTCAAATTCCAAAAACCCAGCTCAGAAAACCATCCATGTATCAGTTAACAGCCGAACAGTCCATCAAGTTAAGGCATTTAAACGGAAAAGATGGGACCTTTAAAGAGCAACAGGACTTATTACGACCCAGGAAGGAGAACCCATCTGCGAATTCTTCCAAAAAAAGAGAGAAACCGGCGGAGTGGAGGCGGGATCTGCAGACCAAGGAGAGCTACAGTGGCTACGGGCTCGATGGAAAAACGCCTCCTTTTATTTCCATCGGCGAAGAGGAAGAAGATGATGATGATGATGATGATGACTATATATATTGCTATCAACCAACCCTTTTGTTTGTGTTGTCCACTTTTATCTCCATCGGTGAAGAAGAAGAAGAAGTTGATGGATTCAATCCTACCCACACCCACCACCAGAAGTGCCCGGCCCCCATTCCTTCTTTGTGATGGATTGACGCATTATGTCACTACTCACCACCTTGATGTCTGGTGATGCCTTCCATTTTTATAATTATTTTGTTTAAAATAAGAAAATCATCCAGTGAAGTTTGATCCTCTGATTGTTGCTTGTAAAAATACTCAAAGGATATTTTATTGGAGACTTAGTATGTTTAAAGGTGTATCATTCTACAATTCAAATTTGACGTGGATCGAGGGGGAAATATTATGTGACATACTATACTCAAGTTTGGCTTGTAGGTAAAGGGAAGTATAATCTGCAAGCGACTTGTATGTTTCAATTTTTTTCAATATTTATGAATACAGAGGAGCCCCATTTCCTACAATCACAAGAGTATCTTTAAAAAAAAAAAACCGAAGTTACCAGTTTTGCGGTGGGAAAGTCTGTCTTATATCATTTTCCTAATTATTTATTCAAACAATTTAAAGTGGGAAAAAAATTTAGTGAAGTCCAATCCAAGCTTTTAACTCTTAATAAATATATTGGAAGGTATATATAACAAGCAGGAAAAGTTGCATGGAATATATTTTTTTCGCTATTTATTGAAATAAAGAGATCAATGAGATAAGGTTGTTGCTGGTAAGTGCTCAATATGGCAAGAGGTCTTTCTTTAAGGGAATAGGTCTAATTTATTAATACGTTGAAATGTCTTACCTCATCAATAAGCAAGATTACAAGTATACTTTTGCTTTACTCTTGATGGTGGTTGCATAACCAAGGGAAATATCTATAATAACTTACCGATTACAATATATATATATATATATATATAGGTGAAAAGTGTCTTCTATAAATTATTTTTTTATAATTTATTCAAGTGATTAAAAAATATACATAGAAATTATAAAAAAAAAATAAGAAAATAGAGGAGTAAGGCAGATCATAGCTTGTAAAACGCAAAGGGCCTGTTTGTTTAGTTGTTTTGATTTTTTGGTTTTTATGAATATTCTATGTTGTAAGTGGTACATAGGTTTTTTAATGGAAAAATTATTTTTGGTAATTCTATTTGTCTAATTTTTTTTTTGGTGTATCATGGGCTAATTTGTTGACATTCTCTCATATTGTTTGTGATTCTCAAATTAAAAAACAGGCCTTGACAGTTAAAAGAAAATCAAATCTGTTTAGTTTATAAACTCTTAGTTTAAAGGGATAAAATATTGAACAAACACTAGAATGGTAGGAGGGTTTTTTTTTTTTACAAGTTTCATCTACCTTATGCTATTTTCTATTTATTTATTGCAATGGTTCAAAGCCCCAAACGGATCAGCTTGCAAACATGTCATGGCAAGTATACTTAAATAGTTATTTTTATGCGAAATTTATCATTGGCACAAAGATTTGGCCTCTCATTTCCCCTCTGAACTTTCGAGACGATCACAAGAAGTGACAAGTGTAGTAGTCCGACCACACCTGATGACTCCTCTCTGTTCTTGTAACACCAAATGCTGGAAGCTACAGAGTTCGAAAAGTGCGACTTCACGTATTTTCTACTTCGATGTTTTCTCCTTGATTTAACGTCTCAGTCTGCAGCTAATAACAGCCATCGTTCCTTACGTTATTTTTTTTTAATTGTTCGGAGCCCCAAAAGGATCGGCTTGCAAACACGTCATGCGAATTATAATTTATACAATTAAACATTAATTTCTTATAACAACAAAATGTTGGAAGTTCTAGCGTTGAAAAAACAAACTGCTTCGATCCTTCTCCTTTAAATCTGCTTCTTTTCTGGAATAAATGTTGAGAAGGTTTCGCCGTCTGCGAGCGTGATTTTCTGTCCTTTCCATGAAGTCTTTAATGCTTCGCCGCTTCGGTTGTCAGAAATCTCTACAGTAGAGATTTACTCTGACCAAATACTCTCTCCGGTTGGAAACTATTGCCGAGGTTCGCGCTTTGCCGCCTTACTTTCTCCTTCTCTTTCTGAGAGAACGCAGAGCAGCTTCGTTGCTTCAAACCTCTTTGTTTCTTCTGATTCTTCCGAGTGGAAGTTGGTGGAAAAGAAGAGGAAAGTCCCCTCTCCCCTGGTATGTTTCTGTCGCGCTAACGGCCGCTGTTTTAAATGTGACCTTCACGGTCACAATAAAAACAACTGTAAATTCTCTGGTTCTTTTAATTGATGAATGACATACATAAAGAATCATTGATGAATTTTACACATGATTCTTTTAATTGGGGTAGTGGAAATAATCACTCCCCAATTAAAAGAATCATAATGTAAATGACATACATAAAGAATCATTGATGAATTTTACACATGATAAAAAAACTAACATTTTTGAATAAGTTAGTATTTTTTTGTTCATTTGATTCAATTCTTTCTTCAGAAGTGATTATTTCTAATACGTTGTAGACAATAATTGTCATCAAACACTACTTAAGGAAAGAAGGATTAAGAAAGTACTTGTATCACATCATTCCCACGGTTTTTATAGCTCGAAAATACGTCAAAGGATAAACTAATAATATGGGAAGAACTTAAACTATTGAAAGTGGAAGTTAAATTGTTGTATCTGCTCGTATAAATTCTCATATTTCTCAACGATGCTTGAAGGACGGGGCATCTCTGTTGAATTCCACTACCCGGATGATTATGCATAAGTAGGAAGTAGCTTTGGTGGTCCTAAAAAACCTTGTTCCCCCACTTCATTAAAAAAGAAGAAGTCAAACATAAAATAAAAAAGACATGGTATGATTATTGGAGAAGCTCGTAGTGATGTGGCCCTCCCACCCACTAATAACACCAACAAAATGTTCTTGTGGGCTTTTGATGGCTTTGATTAAGACAACACACCAGTAATGTCAATTTGTGGCAATATATAAGAATTATAATTGTTTCCACATAATAAAAATGATCTTCAAACAAGAAAAGGGCAGGTTCTCTTCTGCTTGAGTTGTGACTTTGTCATTCACGATGGCCAATTCAAGTGCCTTATCATCTGATGAAAGATCAAGTCCTATGTCATGGGAGATCTTCATGTCATAATCTTGATAATTTTACATCTGTCCTGCTTTGAAAGTTGAAGCTGCAGGTGAATTCTTGATCTGTTCACCTAACATTTATATACAAAAAAAGGCACTTCTAAGACTTGTCAAACTAAGAATGAAATCAACAATGATGCTAACAACTTGTTAATCATTTTCTTAAACTAGAAAGAGAAAACAATTCATTTTGCAATTGAAGGAAGAGAAGGTTAAGCACTCGAGATAACTCTGATGTTAAAAAATTTTCATTGCAATGTCAAGAATCAATAATTTTATAAAAGTTTTTTTTTTTTTGTAAACGGTAATTGATATATATTACATTCAAATACTTGACTATGATAAACCACCACCAAGTGATGTAATATATATGATGTTCGTGGAAGTCGAACTTCCGACCTCTCGTACAAATACAAAGAAACTTTACCACTAAACCAAGTGACTGCAGACATAATTTTATAAAAGTTACCACTCACTTAGTTCAGAGTAGTTAGATAAATATCTTGTGAGCATTGGAGGTTTTTTAAATTTTCACAGTCAATCTTGATTTGAAGGTTTATTTTTTTTATTCAACACTTACTACCTATGTAACGTCCACGAACTAGTGGAAACAACAACAAAGACTTCGTGAATATATAAACATTATAAATCGACAAAAGAGAATAGTTAAAGTATTAATATATTTATTACATCTCTTAAATTTATCAATTACATTGCTATTACAAGACTTGAAATGGAATTTAACGTTAAAACAACATTCTTTTGGATCCTATGTGTATATGATTAGCCACATAATTCATCATACAATTCCAAGTTAAAGCAACTGTATGATTCATAATTATCTACAATAAACAACAACATAGTGTGAGTTTAAGAAAATTCAATATGTAAGTGAGATCCTAATCTAACATTAATCTAAATAGATTACAATAAATTTCACTTTTAGTCTTTTATTAAATCTCCTAAGCCATCAACGCATGAGTGCTATGACAACCCCAATAAATCTACAGTAATCCACATACAAATTAATCAACGCTTACTCTGCTTTGACTCATGCAAATACTATTCATGAGTACTATTCATTTATTTTTCGACAATCAACTAATAACACAATTTACTATTCATTTCCTTTTGAAAACTTCTATTGAAACGATAAAACAAACAAGTCCATCGTAGAATCTCAAATCCACACAATCCACTACATACCTTTCACCAATGGTTGTTTTCTTACGCCACGAGCCTTTCAATCGACTGACGAGTCTCTCCACTAAGTCTAGCGATACACAATTGACAACGATAGCTTTCTCTCTGTGTGGGTTGTGGTGACAACTCTCCTTCTCTCATACTCTATGTTTACAATGGCTAATGAGGTTAAATCCCTTTTATACTCTGTCCGTGTGTGGATGTTATAACTTACTTAAAAAAGCGCAATGTCAAATGGACTACGCAAAAAAAAACACCTGATAGGCATTTTAAAAAAACCGCACCTGATTATATCCTGTGCCACCGTGGAAAGAACAAAAAGTAGAGTAAAATTATTGTCACTGTTTACAAAAAACACAACTTTCCTTTCCTTTTCCTCTCTCTTTATTATGGCCCAAGGAGAGAGCTACGAACGATGCTTTCAACAGTCAAAAAACTCAAGAGAGCGTGATAGTTGACGATCTTCTTCTCATATCGTAGTATGTTTCCACTACTTTCCTGTGGACCGTGGACCCTCTGCATCGAGAAAAGTTCTTGCTTTATAACTATAAAATAATTTTAACGGCCATCACTTAACCAAAGTAGAATCCAGTAGAGTGATGATGGCAAGCAACACTAGTGGGCATTTCTGTTTCCCCCTAATCCAGCCATACAACACAAAAGACCTTGCATTGTAATCATTGATCAAGATAAATCTAAAGTCTCAAGATCTTATCAACACCCCATTCGAATGTATGATCGGAGCAACTTCAAGCAAGAAAAACACCCGAAGCCGCTGGTAGACATAAATATAAACCCAGATATAAGAAAATAAATTTCCACATAAATATCAGGTTCATCTTTGTGATACGGAAGGTCCAAAGAGGAAATTGAAACACAATGTGTAAAATATTGATATATTTTTTCTCTAATGAAACATACATCAGTGTTCTTTGAGTAGTGCAGAATCAATTTTAAAACTATATAGAATGGCTTCACTTGTTCATGAATGTTTATCTAAGATTAAGAAAAAGCAAGAGACTTGATTCTTCTCCAAAAGCAAATTCAATTAATTAGTAGTCAATTACAAGTAAACAATATCTATTAAACAAGTCATTTCACCTCCCAATGGAGATCACCACGAGTAACCTGAGAATTTAATGAAATAATTGATCAATCATTAAACCTGTATGAAATTGGGGTAGGACCCTTCACAAGCTCAGAGATCTACCTGTTTCAACTGAAAAGATGAAGAGTAAAATGGAGCCATATTACTGCATTTCTATCCACATACCATAGCAGAACTGAAGTTTAAAACAATTACCGCAGCCTGCAGGGAAAAGGGTCAAGTAGAAACAAGCCTACAGTAAAAGTAGAGTAGATTACATAAATGTCTGTAGCATATGAATATTGATCAAGCTAATATCATTTATCTTTATAAACCAACCCTCTGCAATAAAGTACCATCAATTTTGTTGCACATTTATATGCATTAAATTCGTTACCAAGAAGATCACATCGCATGGCTGATAAAACCTGCAGTGCATATATCCACTCCTTCCTTGCCCACGTGTTGAGTGCTAATTGCTTCCTTTTGTGCTGTTTTATTTAAGTTATTATTATGACTACACATCTGAATCCCTCCAAATGTTTCAGTATGTAGTGAAAACTGAAAAACTAAGCAGTACTAAATTTTCTTAATGTGGCCGAACCATGAACACATGAAACATACAAAAGCCAGTCCTTACACTATGATTATAATCGTGACATAAAGGTTCAACAGAATATTTAAGTACAGATTAATCCAACAAAGATGAGAATACATTCTAAACCTTTTTGAACGGGGGTTGGAGGTATCATATCAGATTGAACTAGAAAACCTCAAATGACTATCATACTTGAACAAATAGTAATAACAAAAAAAGAGACACCTAGCTGGTAAGATTGGATAGTAATAAGAAGAAAGTGCTGAAAAGATAAACAATATTTTTTGCTGAGACGGTAGAAAGAAATTAATTAAATGTAGAACAGTAGAAGTACATTTCCAAACAAATAGTGCAGAAGAACAATGCTTTTCAGCACTAGGCAAGGTGCTTGCTGTAGTGGAGCATCAGCCTTCCTATCATTCCCCTACACAATAAGGTGAATATTACGAATGTGTATTTGTTCAGGCAAATATCATTGGCATTCAAAGCCTCAAAGAAGCATAAAAAAACTATAAGAACCACCACACCACCTACATTAGTATAATATAGTATCATACGATCTAATATAAATATGATAATACAATATACAAAGAAAGATGCTCCAAAGTGTGCCAAACAAGTAGAAAATATGAATGGGAATTCACTACATGCAGCAACACCTTTGTTCGTACATGCTTCAGTTCTTTAGTCAAATGCATATTTAGGAATGGTGTTTCAAATAGTAAGGTAACAGATCTCAAGCAGTTCAGTGCAATAAATCTTACTAATTTAAGTTGTTTGGTTCAGATTGGATAATGAAATTCAGTTTTTTTATTAAGAAATGAAATTCACCTAGAGTAAACAATTTGAATGCAGCTACCAATTATCATCACCTTTCCTTTCCACAAATTATACCACCTCAAAAATTCTGAAAATAATACATTTGGACTACAAGCTCCCCAACCCTAAATGAACAAGGACTTAATAAGTGAACTAAGCTGGCATAAGTTGCTGACAGGCCACTTTGGCTGCACGTTTGCAATATTTAGGCTACAAAACTACCACTCCAACTCCATCGCACCAAAATACACACACAAACAGACGCACTCACACTCTGGATCCACTGAATTCTATATCCTACAGGAAATAAAAAGTTGCAATCCCATGATTATAGGAATGTAAGTTTTTTTTAGCATCATCTAGGGAAAAAGGGCGTTGAAACAAGTAATAATTAAACATGCAAAACAATGAAAGCTTAACACGCAGACTCCATGATGTCATTAAACTTGCAACAATTTTGTAGTTTTTCACAATAAACTTTAGGGGTGGAGGTCCCACTAGCATTACTCAAAGAAAAATTTATAGTTTTTTTCAATCATCTAGGATGCTATGAAACTTATACTGATGTTTGTAATCTCCAAGATACTTCTTCCCTTTTCTGAAGTTCGAATTTCTGACATGATGTTATTATTTTGAGCCTTGTATCTAGCCATGTATTTTAGGTCATCTGTTCCTCCTAGATTCTTCGATTTTACAGGAATTTGAATAAAAATGTGATATATTAGAAAAGATGATCTCAAAACAGAAGATGCACATGACAAGAATATGCCTTTAAAATTACTGGGATAATTGATGCAAGAAACAATATCATGTATTAGAATATTTATTATTCTCAGTAACAACGTTAGAAGCAACCAAATTGGTTTTAACTTGTGTTCATTAAATACTGCTTGGACTTTGCATTTCCAAAGGAAAATAAAGTATAAAGATTTTAAATATACTAGAAGAACAAATTTAAACAAAATATCTGTGTTTAGCATAAATTCCTATTTGCTGAAAGTGTGCAAGTAAACAAAGAGAGTGCAAATTCTGCAGTTTTTTTTTGAAGGAAAGGGTAGGATGATTCTAAATAGACATTATCCAATTTTTCTAAATGAGATAATTATCCAAATATACATGAAGAAACCACTGCTTCATACCATTATCTAGGGGATAGAACTCCCTCTGAAGATAAAAATACCAAGACTAACAGATGCTGAATCAGGGATCAGCAAGAAAAATGTCAACCTATGACAGACAGCTTGTGCACAAGCCACTTCTGACCACAGATGAATATCCACGATTCTTCTAATCATACTCATCAGGAACAAATCCAACCTCATTGTCTTTAGGAACTAAAAAGGTTTGAAAATGTTTGTCAACCAGTCTGTGCTATGTTTACGTATGTTCTAATGGAGACAGACTATAAGTTGTCTAATTTAATATCCTTCAACTCTTTTTGCGCAAAAATACTAGTAATGAAAAGATCCAAGTCCTTCCAAGTGGAAGCCTCTAAAACACGATTCTGACAAATCATTGAATCCAAAGCAGTATACACTTTGGACAAAGGGACCATGTTTTGCATCAATGCACCTGATGTAGGACCAACACAAAAAACACAAACATAATGGAATCAAACTACAATTCGATTCCCATGTAATTGAAGCTTCAATCTCAATCACAAACAATATTTAATTTCAGTAATTAGAAAATAATAACATTAATAACTGTCTATAAATGTGTGGTTCCTCTTCTAAGATAGGAGAAATATATAACAAACGAAAAAACTAAAATATCCCTAAAATATTTTAAGATGATATCCTATGATATAATATTCCTAAATTATGTAGAGATAATACAAAAAAAAAACCCTAAGATAAAATAAATCCTAAGAAATATAATACTCGTAAAATATCTCAAGATAATACATAATATAATATCCTAAGATAAAATAAGTAATTATCTAAATATTATCTAACTAATTATCTCAATACTATCCTCGTCATTTCCTCTTCATCAAATAGTCTGTAGCTGTAAGACATGATTTATAAACTTTTATCAAATCCAAAAGTAAATCAAACCATGAAGAAAAAGTGGATATAATCTGTATTAATTTATTGTTTTCAACACAAGCTCTCAAGTCTCAATTGAATCGATATTACATTGAAGAAATAACAAGCTTTGTTCAAAGATTATCACCACTGTGCAACAATGAGATATAAGCCTTAAATATAAGAATAAAATTTCTCTAATCCACAAACAAAGACAGTACAGGACGGTATGTGAAATCTACTTATCAACCTATACAGAAAGAAACATCACTATATTCTTGAGGATTTACTGCTAAATACCATTCAATGTCCTGAGTCTCCTGACACAGATTGCAAGTCCTCCTTTTCTTTTCTTTTTCAGAAGGTTAATATTAATTTAGTGAATTATTGGAGATTCTATTTCTTGGATATGTGAAGCAAGACTAAACTCATAAAACACTAGCATTCAAAATCAATAAAACTAACAAGAGCTGCACATATTTCTAACAACAAATGTTATATATATCGCACCTTTTTTAATGGACCAGCGTGATGAATAACAAGCCCCAAGAAGATGAAACAGACAGGGACACACAAAATTAACATGAAAACACCAAGATGTAGTCCAACAGACTACATTTTTTGTGCTATATTCCACGTATTGCTTATTTAGTAACCATATGCTCTGGTTTTGACCATGGTTCTATAGATATGTACAAGGGTAAGAGATGCAAGAAATAAAACAGTTAATATGGTTATCCCACTATTGCAATGAACTATTTATAATGTGCAGACAGAAGGCCTTTTTTTTACTCCTTATACACTGATCAGATATGCAATTATTTAGCCATGGAAAGAAAACACATATAAGATACCACATTACATGATATTCCTCTCTCAATAAGGATCTGTTGAACTAAAAGCAAAAGCATGTATGCCGTATATCCACTGGAGATGTCAGATTCACCTGCCAGTAAGAGGACTTGTCCACTGTGAATAGCGACAACAAAAGGCATGCAATATTAGATATCTAGGACTTGGCAACTAACAAGCTCTGACATCCCAAAGTTTCTAGAAGCAATGACCTTCCAAATGTCTCTCTCTGCCACAGTTGATGACCCATGGTTTTCACCTAGAGTAGTTGTCAAAACAGATGGCGTAGAGGATGAGAAAGATACATCATTTGGCAAGTCAGCCTGTAGAACAGTAGTGCAATTGCTTGTATCTTTTGTTATCACATGAAGCTTCCCCAGAAATCCAGCAAGCAAATAAGGAGACTCAGAGTCAGTGAAATCTCTGATAGGGACCTTTGGTATAACCACTTCCCAAGCATCGTCTTGGTGATTATATGACTTGATCTTACCACTGTCCAATGAACTTGATGGCTCTAAGGCATATAGCTCACCATTGACCACCACACTCAATTTTGTCCCAGCCTGTCTTGCAGGCCAACCCTCTCCCATACCCGCTGGCATTTCTACCCAACAGTCTGTCTCAGGGTCATACATTTCACCACCAACGTCAACAAAAAAAGGCCACGAATATAAACTCTGCGGCACACACAGCCTTCCCCTGTATGACGTCATTCCAGTAGCAATTGGCTTTAGCATGTCCGCTAAGAAAGCTGCAGGCAAGACCTGGGCTTTGGCAAATGGCATGCTTGGGACAGGGGTCCACAGCCCAGTAGAGGGGTCAAAAACCTCAGCAGATTGCAGAGGAGTCAACCCACCCCTGCCCCTACTCACTCCACCCACAACATAAAGCTTGTTGTCCAGTAGGCCTGTCTTGCAGTAAGCCCTCCCAGTGGTCATGGAACACACTTCATGCCAAGCATTAACACGGGGTTCATATTTCCAAACACATTGCATGGCTGAAGCTCTAAAAAAACCCCCTAGCACATAAAGGCAACCATCCAGAGCTCCAACTGCACATCCACAAAATGGCAGTTGATCCAAGCCATCCTTCCGTGCAAACCAGCCCTTCACAAAATCTGCGATCTTGATTGTAGAACCAACCACATTCCATATAAGTGATCCAGACAAGCCTCTCTTTGATTGTTCCTCGTATGTGCTATTGGGCATGGGTGGCAACCTTTGCCATCTTCCTGACTTAGGGTCCAATGCATGCCATTGAAGTCTATCATCTTCGGCCTTTTCAAGTATATAAAGCCACTCTTCTGTTGCCCCAAGTTCTTTTCTTATTTGAAAGACTTCATTGCTTGTAATCGCAGCTTTCCAACTTCGAGACACCAATTTTGCATTCAAATGGCACATCCGTGGGACTCTTGCAAGAATTAGATATGTTAACTCATCTGGGAGACTAGCAATCAACCTTGGGTTCTCATTGACGCATGCAGATGACATCCTCATCCTCTTGCAGGATTCATTTTGAGGAACCTCATAGTGATCGAAAGTCCTCTTCCTTCGCTCAGGCAAGCTCAGGAGGGAACCCATTCAAATATTTAGGATCAGCTCCTGACTGCAACAATAGTGATCCACGAGAATCTTAACTGCTCTGACTATAACAAACGAGGGTATCAACCATTTCAGCAACATACAATTGGCAAACCTGGCAACATCAGGACACAACAACATAGGTCATGATTCCCCTGCACGTAGGACAGCTGACAGAATTACTTCGCTGAAAAGCACTAGGCAACATAGCTTCAAAAAATCTCAAGAAGTCCTTAACAGAGACTTTTAACAAGTCTCTTGCATGTCATGATTCTTTTGAAGATGCAATTCAGGGGATTGACATAGGCGTGACATTGTATTAATTCACACATAAAGAACAGATGAAAAATGCATGATACAACAAGGTAGAAGAATTGTTTATAGAACACCGCAAAATCACTCCAACCATCACAACGTCCACACCAAGATGAGCTGGTAAACCACAAAACAAGTCCCAGATCTACAAATTGAAGTAATAAGACGAAGAAAACGAGAAGAAGACAAATCCAAACCAAAACACCAGCTGAAGATGCAACAATTCGAACAAGTAATTAGCATCTTCGCTTAATCGCCAGTCCCCACCTCATAACTCCATTCGCCTCACCTTGAAAAAGAAAACGGTACATTACCACAAAATACAGCAGATTTGTAGAGAAAAAGGCAAAACAGAGACCGATCGGCCCTACTGTTTATGCTAAACACAATTACTTCAGCCACAAAAATAACAACAACAACAAAACTTCGAAACGAAATGCATCTGGAAAAACCAAAAACAAACAGGTCAATAGAAAACAAAAATCCGCACTTTGGACCAGAAATTCCACAAAAACGAACAAAAACCGCGGTTGGAAGGGAAGAATTGGGAGGAGAGATTACGTCTTGGGGATCTCCTGCTGATCCCAAATCAGGGTGTTGCCTCACTATCCCTCCCTCACTGATCCATGCCGGTGATGGACGGAGAGGAAGATGGAAGAGGAAGAGAAAGAGAACAACCACATACCTTGCTCTTTCCTCTTCGTGTTATCTTTCTTTCTTCCGTCTACGTCTTCGTGCACTTACGGGGATTCTGGGCTTGTGGTCATGGGTCACATTCGACATGGGAACGTGGCCCATTTGGGCATCTAGGGGTAGATGGATGGATTCTTAAATAAGGCCCACTTAGATTTTGTTCTGTGTATCATTTTTTGTTTGATGATGATGGTGATGTTTGGTTTGTGCCATCAATAATCACTCACTATTCTGTGTTGTTGTAAGCTCGAAGGCTAAGGTGCTGTTTTACATTTTTTTTTAAAAAATGTCGGATTTCCCTTTTCTATGTGGTTTAACTTTTCCGACTCTTTTGTGTCAAACAAGATTTGATCCTTTTAAACTTGTTGATAGTACTTAGTTCAGAATCAGTAATTATAGATAAGTCTACTGAATTATTTACAGTAAAATCATCTTGGCTGTAAGGTATCTCTAGTTATTTACATGGTTATTGTTTTCTATGAACAAAGTCAAGAGGTAACTCGCACGCAATCATACACCTAGACGGTGAAAAAAACAAAAAAAACAGACACGTCGCATACATTCTCTCACAGAGGTAAGACAAGTCCCACAGTATATACTTCAGAAGAAGAAAAAAACACCCCCAGGACCGCACAGTGATCAATTGTTGTGCTCCTAGGGTTTACCATTGCAATCAGCACAAAACAGTGGCGGGGTACATACCTTGGTCCTAGCCTTTCTTCCCCTCCAACCCCATAAGTATGCTGCTGGTCCACAATAACTGTGCTTGTCAACTGCCTGCCTCTTCAATAAAAGAGCTTAGTACCATTTTAGTGAATTCGTCCATAATGATGTGTATTTTTATAATTAACGGTCGTATAATTGATGTATAGATATCATAAGATATTATAACGTCTGGTACATTAAAATGAAAGTAAACAGAAATAGAATGAATTTTGAAATAGAATTTGAAACACAATAGAATGGAACATTTATTCCATTCTTATGTTTAGTATGTAAAATACATAATGGAATTCTTGTTGATCGATGGTCATGATATCATTCTCTCGTTATTACGCCTCACACCTTCTCTATCCTCTCCTCCTCTCCCACCACCACTTTCGTCGACTCTGTCACATCGAAGTCCCTCACGTCTTCCAAGTTCCACTCCCAAGTCCTCTCCCTCTCCTCCTCCCTCTCCTTCCAAGTTCCACTCCCAAGTCCTCTCCCTCACGTCTTCCATCAATGTCGTCATCTCCTCCTCCAATCTCACCTCCACTCTCTAGGAAATCTCCCACTAGTTTTGCCTCACCAGACCCACATCGCCTTCACCACCTCCTCCACCTCTCACCTTCTTCTCGTCGATTTTCGCAATGTCGTCCTCCTCGACTCCCCCTTCTTCCAATCTCTACTTGTTCGACCCAACCAAACCCACCTCGATTCCAGCGTAGTCCGATAATCTCATGCCGCTACAACATTGTACTCGTCTTGGCCGATAGGGAAAGTGAAGGCGATGGCGTTGACACACCAGAACTTCATTGCCTTAATCTCCAACGTCAAGGCGAGGGACGAGGAGGAGAGGGGGAAGAGGAGAAGGGAGGGGAAGTTGGAAGAGAGGCAAGGAGGAGGAGGGAAGGGGGACAGAAGGGAGGAGGGGGGCTGTGGGGAAGTCTTGTTGATGTTGTTTTTTTTTTTTTTTTGATTCTAATGAAATGAGAATCATTGTCTCTAGGAATGAATAAAATTCTTATATTCAATAGGAATTTGATTCTAAAGGGAATGATTATTCTAAAGTTATTGTCGAGAGGTCAATGTTTTACATGATCTTCCTCTCAATGTTACCACAACCACATCGTAGAGAAAAACAACATCAAGTTCCTTCATCGATACTTTTTGAGGGTGAATCCCTGGTGTGTTTCTTTTCAGTGCACTCCTCTTGGCGTGCTGCTCTTCATTACGCTATTCTCGATGTGTTCTCTCTGACTCATGTGCGCTTAGGTCGTTGATCTCTTGAGGGCTTCTTGTGAGGGCTTGGGATCTCGCTGTTGTCTTTACCCTTGTAACTGCTTCTAGGAGTCTTTGACTAGACGAGACGGTCATTAAGGTACGTTTACTATTTTTTTCATGAAGTCCTGTATACCTTTCTGGCTTCATTGCCTCCGTGTTAGGCAAAGGAAGAGAGATTCCTTAAATATGATTCGGATTCCTTAAAGGAAGGTTGACCCCTCTTTTCAGATTTTTCTCTTGTTTCTTTTCATTCTGGGAGCTCCTTTTCTCCCTTCCTCGTAAAGGGCAAACCTAAGCAGCTGGAGATAGGGCCTGTTGAGGTGCTTTCATTGTGATCTATGTTTCTTCGGATAATCTTAGAGACTTTTGTCTCGGTAGATCAAATAATTTGGTTCTGAATGGACTAGGTGACTGTTGTGCTTTAGATGATTATGATCCTACTCCTAAATTTAGTTGCCTTGCCTGTTGGGAAACTCTGGCCAGGCAACTCCTCAGGAATGGTTGTTACCCCTTAGTCGACCCTCAGGTCGTTTGTATTTCTCTAAAGTACACCTTGGTACTGATTGGTCCTTGATACAAGATTTTGATTTGCCATTGATTGAGGATCTCCAATCTGTTTTATTAATTTCCACTATCGAAGAAACATTGGTGGATGATGGTACTTATTCCATATCTCTCTGATCATCGAATTTTGTTTCTGATTTCCCTCTTAAACCTATCTTAGATGAGGGACTTTAAAGTGTTTTATTATCTGATGGTCGTGGAAATTATGATTTCGATGAGATTATCCCCTACTCCTTTGGTGTTCCTTTTAGCGTTAATGACTATCGTCGAGATGAGTCTCCGTTTGTACCACTGGTGGGGTGGTCTTCGACCATTCATCAGTCTGTTTTTTGTGAGCTGGATAGTAGTTCTGTTGATGGGTCTTTACTACCTCATGATTCATGAAAGACAGGTTGTAAGATCTCCTGTCAGGAGACATGTGACGGTTGGACTTCTCTCTTACCCAATTTGTTTAACATTTGGCATTACTCGACTTTTAAACTACCCTAGTGGGAATTTGAGAGAGACATTTCATCTTCTTAGAAAGATTATTATCCCAATACTCATTTCGGTGCAGATAGTAATTATCTTAATGAAGGATTACCTTAGGAGATTAGGGATGACGGTAGCGCATCCCTTGACGATTCAGTATTTTCCCCATACTTTGCAGAATTTATTTCCAAGGACAACTCCCCAAGTGGTGTCTCTGTTTCTTGCCGCCCTTCTCAAAAGGATGAAGATGCATGCCCTCCCTCAATAAAAAGTTTGTCAGTCAAGGATTTCCTAACACATAGGATCCTCCTCCTCTAGTTTTTAAATTCCTTCCTCCTCGTCCATCAACTTTATCTTCCCCCTTAATGACCAGTTTTGTAACATCTGGGCCCGATTATCCTTTGTATTTAATAAACCATGTATTATTTGTGATTTTGTGCTTAATGGTTTATTAATGGATAATCTGTTGTTTCTTGGTTGTGTGTGGTTGTGGGTGGTTTTCTGTGCATCTGGTTGCA
>JAMKQA010056573.1:0-14927 GCA_024699735.1 Posidonia australis | reverse complement strand
CCTCCTCTGGCCTTCGAGTTCCTATCAGGATGGACGGACTTAAGGCACCTCCTCTCGCCATCGAGTTCCTATCCGGATGGACGGACTCTAGGCACCACTTCTTGCCTTCAAGTTCCTATCTGGACGGACGGACTCAAGGCACCACCTCTCGCCTTCTAGTTCCTATCCGAACGGACTAATTCAAGGCACTTTCTCTCGTCTTCGAGTTCCAATCTAGACGGATGGTCTCGAGGCGCCACCTCTCATCTATGAGTTCCTATCCGGATGGATGAATTCAAGGAACCTCTTCTCGCCTTCGAGTTCCTATCCAGACGGATGAATTCAAGGCACCTCCTTACGCCTTCGAGTTCCTATCTGGACTGATAGATTCTGGCCACCTCCTCTCACCTTCAAGTTCCTATCCAGACGGAGGAAGTCAAGGCACCTCCTACCACCTTCGAGTTCCTATCTGGACGGATAGATTCAAGACACTTCCTCTTGCCTTCGAGTTCCTATCCAGACAGACGGATTCAAGGCACCTCCTCTCACCTTCGAATTCCCATCCGGACGGACGGAGTCACGACACCTCCTCTCGCCATCGAGTTCCTATCCAAACGGACGGACTCAAGGCACTTCCTTTTGCCTTCAAGTTCCTATCCAGACGGACGGACTCAAGGCACTTCCTCTCGCCTTCGAGTTCCTATCCGGATGAACGGACTCAATGGACCTCCTCTCACCTTCGAGTTCCTATCCAGACGATGGACTCAAGGCACTTCCTCTCGCCTTCGAATTCCTATCCAGACGAACGCACTCAATGCACCTCCTCTCGCCTTCGAGTTCATATCCAGACGACGGACTCAAGGCACTTCCTCTCGCCTTCGAGTTCCTATCCTGACGGACGGACTCAAGGCACTTCCTCTCGCCTTCGAGCTCCTATCCAGAAGGATAGACTCAAGGCACCTCCTCTCACCTTTGAGTTCCTATTTTGATGGATGGACACAAGGCACCTCCTCTCACCTTTGAGTTCAAAATTGGAGGGATGGACTCAAGGCACCTCCTCTTGCGTTCGAGTTCCGATCCGAAAGGACGGACTCGTGGCACTTCCTCTCGCCCTCGAGTTCCAGTCCGGACGGACTCATGGCACCTCCTCCCACCTACGTGTTCCAGTCTGGACGGTCCGGACGGACAGACTCAAGGCACCTCCTCTCTCCTACGAGTTCCAATCCGGAAGAACGAATTCAAGGCACCACCTCTCACCTTCGGGTTCCTATCCAGACGGACGGACTCAAGGCACCTCTTCTCACCTTCGAGTTCCTATCCAGACGGACAGACTCAAGGCTCCTCCTCTCGCCTTCGAGTTCCTATCCTAATGGATGGACTCAAGGCACCTCCTCTCGCCTTGGAGTTCATAACCAAGCGGACGAACCCAAGGCACCTCCTCTCGCCTTCGAGTTCCACTCCGGATGGACGGATTCAAGGCACCACCTCACGCCATCGAGTACCTATCTGGATGGTCGGACAGAAGGCACCTCCACTCGCCATTGAGTTCATATCTGGACGAACGGTCTCAAGGCACCTCCTCGCACCTTCGAGTTCCTATCTGGACGATCGAACTCAAGGCACCTCCTCTCGCCTTCATGTTCCTATCTGGATGAACGGAATCAAGGCACCTCCTCTCGCCTTCGAGTTCCAATCCAGAGGGACGGCCTCAAGGCACTTCCGCTCGCCTTCGAGTTCCAATCCGGACGAATGGACTCTAGGCAACTCCTCTCGCCTTCGAGTTCCAATCCGGACAGACGGACTCAAGGTACTTCCTCTTGCATTCGAGTTCCTATCCGGACGAACGGACTCAAGGTACCTCCTCTCGCCTTCGAGTTCCAATCTGGACGGACGAACTTAAGGCACCACCTCTCGCCTTCGAGTTTCTATCTGGACAGATGGACTCTAGGCACCTCCTCTCGCCTTCAAGTTCCTATCTGGATGGATGGACTCAAGGCACCACCTCTTGCCTTCAAGTTCCTATCTGAACGGACTGATTGAAGGCACTTTCTCTCGCCTTTGAGTTCCAATCCGGACGGACGGTCTCGGGGCACCACCTCTCATCTTTGAGTTCCAATCCGGACAGACGAATTCAAGGAACCTCTTCTCGCCTCCGAGTTCCTATCTGGACGAACAAATTCAAGGCACCTCTTCTCGCCTACAAGTTCCAATACAGACGGATGGATTTAAGGCACCTCCTCTTGACTTCGAGATCCTATCTAGACTGCTGGATTCTGCGCAGCTCCTCTCACCTTCAAGTTCCTATCCGGACGGAGGAAGTCAAGGCACCTCTTACCACCTTCGAGTTCCTATCTGGACGGATAGATTCAAGACACTTCCTCTCGCCTTCGAGATCCTATCCGAACGAACGGATTCAAGGCACCTCCTCTCACATTCGAGTTCCTATCCAGACGGACGGAATGAAGGCACCTCGTCTCGCCTTTGAATTCCTATCCAGATAGACAGACTCAAGGCACTTCCTCTTGCCTTCAAGTTCCTATCCTGACAGACGAACTCAAGGCACTTCCTTTCGCCTTCAAGCTCCTATCCAGACAGATGGACTCAAGGCACCTCCTCTCACCTTTGAGTTCCTATTTGGACGGATGGACTCAAGGCACCTCCTCTCACCTTTGAGTTCCTATTTGGACGGATGGACTCAAGGCACCTCCTCTTGTGTTCGAGTTCCTATCTGGACGAACGGACTCTTGGCACTTCCTCTCGCCCTCGATTTCCAATCTGGATGGACGGACTCATGGCACCTCCTCTTGCCTTCGTGTTCTAGTCCAGATGGTCCGGATGGACTGACTCAAGGCACCTCCTCTCGCCTACGTGTTCCAATCCGGACGAACGAACTCAAGGCACCACCTCTTGCCTTCGGGTTCCTATCCAGACGGACGGACTCAAGGCACCTCCTCACGCCTTCGAGTTCCTATCCAGACAGAAGGACTCAGGGCTCCGCCTCTCGCCTTCGAGTTCCTATCCCGTCGGATGGACTCAAGGCACCTCCTCTCGCCTTCGAGTTCCTAACCTGACAGACGGACCCGAGGCACCGCATCTCGACTTCGAATTCCTCTCCAGACGGAAGGATTCAAAGCACCTCCTCATGCCATCGAGTACCTATCCGGACGGATGGACACAAGGCACCTCCACTCACCATTGAGTTCATATCTGGATGGACGGTCTCAAGGCACCTCCTCGTGCCTTCGAGTTCCTATCCGAACGATCGGACTCAAGGCACCTCCTCTCGCCTTCATGTTCCTATTTGGACGAACGGACTCAAGGCACCTCCTCTCGCCTTCGAGTTCCTATCTAGTGGGACGGACTCAAGGCACTTCCGCTCGCCTTCGAATTCCAATCCGAACGAACGAACTCTAGGCAACTCCTTTAGCCTTTGAGTTCCAATCCGAACAGACGGACTCATGGTACTTCCTCTTGCATTCGAGTTCCTATCCGGACGAATAGACTCAAGGCACCTCCTCTCGCCTTCAAGTTGCGATCTGAACGGACGGACTTAAGGTACCTCCTCTCGCCTTCGAGTTCCTATCATATGATGACTTGTTATTTGAAAACATGTTCTCCCTCTTTTTGTCATTAGCAAAAAGAACCATTTAAGAAAAATAAACATCCAATCATACACCCCCCTTTTCTAACAATTTCCTTGTTATCCATCCTAGAGTGAAAGAGTGGTCATTAAGTATGAGATGATTAATTGACTCCTATTTTTGGTCATAATTAATAGAATTATGCATAATTTACATAATTATAGAAAAATGTTACTCATCATAAGATCTTCATCATCCGTTATAGAGACATGAAGTGTGACAAAGAGAATTTCACATATTCCTTTCTTAAGATCTGTCAATCAAGAGTGTATCATAAAGACATGAATGGGTACTTTAGTAATTTATAACATATTTTGCAAAGTATGTTCTTGTGGTTTATTATTTTAATATTGCTCCCCCTAACTATATGCATCATATGTTTTCCATAAATAGAATTAAAGTTTAAGAATTCATTCAATCCACACTATGACCATGCCAGTGGAACCCTACATGGCTCGTCGGTGCAAGGAAACACACGAAGAGTCCCAATATGGTCATGACAAAGATGGTGGATCCGAGGAAGGAGACTCGCCTCAGAAACACCAAAGAAGGATAAGAAAAAGGATAAGGAAAAGGAGTCGCCACCTATTCTTTTAAGGGAAAGACGAGGAAAACCAAATACAAAGAAAACCAATGAAATCAATGCAAAGACACATGTGTGCTCTGTACCTAATGGATGCAATGCGCAAATTACTGCATGCCAGAGAAAGGTAAGAATTCTTGTTACGCATGGGAAAGGTTTTAGTCACCCCCATACGCCCAAAGAATTCGGTCTTTCAAGGTTTCCTGCTTGCTCATGACCTAGTGTGTGTATGCTTGTCTACTTCCAATGCACATGCCTAAGATGAATGCGAAAACATGACAAAGCTCTAAGAAACAATGAATAAAAGAGAAATGATAAGGAAAATAATTGGAGGGACAATCTAGGCATTGAAAATGTCATTTTACTGTACGCCCTTGGGCGATGAGAAAAATCATGTAAAAATCACAAATATTTGGAAAGTGTCACGCAAAACAGCAGAAATTAAGAAAATCAAATAAGAGAAAAAATAATCCTCAAGTGGGTCCATGTCACCGTTGTCAAACCTATTAGTATAGACCCTTGGGCGATGAAAATCCAAATCAAGTCATAAAATCATGAAAATCAGAAAATATGGGAGAAATGATAAAATTGCAAAGATATGGCATTTTTAGCAAATCATGCCAAAATATTATATGCCCCAAGATTGAGCAAGGATTTCTAAAGAATCCTGAGGAAATCCAACAAATCAATGATTAGTCAAATCAAGAAGCCAAGAATCAGTTATAACTGCCTAGATCTCTAGGCCCCACGCCAACAGTTTTCGCCAGCTAATTCTGTTAGCTAGAATCGCAGCCTGTAACCGCTAGCCATTCTCGCTTGAATTGATCGTCAGCTTCCTCTGCTATCAAGAATCGCGTGACTCATCACCTGTTCTACTGCTAAACTCTAATTGAATCCTCCATTGAGCCGGATTAGATTGCTAGATGCTCGACCAGAGAAGCAAAGGGATGCATAGGAAGCTCATTCACACATCCGGCAAGGTAAACGGCTCACGGGAACCTGACCTCTGTCTTCCTTGACGGAGAACATGCCAATGACCACCACAGAAGAGGGCGAGGTCCACGGAGAGGTGATGAGGCTCCGGAAAAGGAAAAGGAACATCGAAGAAGCAAAAGGAGCAAAAGAGGAACAATTCCACATGCTTAGAGCAAAGTGATGACTGGCAGTCCCTTCATTCGATCCACCTCGCCGACACACATGTCGACTGACTTCATTTGAGGTCGACGAGCTTCATCTAGATGCACACGAGGTAGGAGACACAAAGGATTCACGCATGCATGAGCCTCAACCTGAGAAACACACTGGGACACTTCCTCCTGGTCGTCCTGCCAACACTAGTTGAACTCCAACACCAATCAAACTCTGACGTAAGCTGCCGTCCTACCACTAGCGAAGAGGAAGGAGGAAGCAAATCCTCTAAGGTGCACATGCAGAGGACATGGGGCTCTAGGACCCCCCCTTTGACCTCAGGCACGTCTAGAGAGGACGGAAACTCCTCGTCATAGCAGCTAGTCCAGCGATCACCGAAGAAGAAGAAATCGGGCTCTGGAATCCAACGCTCGACAGCACGCTCACCCACACAAAACTAAAGTAAAAATGGAGGGATGTTGAATTCTTACCTATGATGCATTGTGTATCTCCGGAGACTCCAATGAACTCTAATGACGTCGATAGTGGTTGACCTCACCATCGGAGGCAGCGACACTGGGACTAGATCATCGAGGGGGGTCTGGAGCTGGATTGCTTGGGAGCAGGTTGCAATGATGGCGATGATCTCTCCAAAGTGACACGTAGGGGTTAAAATAGGCGTTGGAGGTGAATTGAGGTCGTGGATGCTTAACAATCTCTGGCGAACGGTGTTGATGACCTCTGAGGGCTTGAAATGGTGAATTCATTGCCAGATTAAGGGCACAATGGTCCCTGGAGATGAAAGGAACGAGGCCAGGCTCAATCCTAGCCGTCATTAGTATAAAATCAAGAAATGAAGTAGCACATCAACAGTGACTTTTCTGCCCTTCAGCACTGAAATAAGGCATTTCACTAGTGAAATCCGCCGTTTACTTTCGCCAGCTATATTCACCACTCATTTTCACCACATATTACCAATTGGAACATCCACTTGGCACAACAAAAGTCAATCATGCAGCCTTTGAGCCCATTGACCACTCATCGAGAAACAACTAGAAACCAATGGCAGCTATGAACTCCATCGAGGTAGCTCCAAGATCACACCTTCTCTCCTTTGGATCTGTTCAAACCTTCCTATATAATCCAGGGTGTCTACACACACATATTACTAATATACCATTTTAGTACCATAATATCCATATTCAGTTTTGTTAGTGATAAGTCACATCTACCAACAAACCAACATGTTATCACAAATAATATTAATGCAAACCAAGGTGTGTCATCACAAATGTTATTAATTCAAACCAAAATGTCATCACACACAATATTGAAACATAACAATCTATAACAAACTAGAACAAAAAAAATCTTCACAGTCACTCATGACCCATAAGGAGGAGAATCTTATGAATAAACTCAAGAATATCAGCATGATATTCTTCAAGTTTTTCTTGATATGCTTCTAACTTATAATGAGTGGTTTTCGATGATTCCTCAATTTTTGAAAGAATTAGTCACATTTGTGCTTGATTTTCTTCATGCTGTTGCTATTGTTGAATCTTTATATCATTTATCTATTGCTGCAGCATGTCAATCTTCTTTGAGATGATATCATCTTCCTCAGAGCTTTCGTCATCATGTGGTGAGATGGGAGCTCTTGAGGAGGAAGGATGAATACCCTTTAAAGCTTTGGATCTTTCCAGAGCT
This sequence comes from Posidonia australis, assembly GCA_024699735.1. Lineage (NCBI taxonomy): Eukaryota > Viridiplantae > Streptophyta > Magnoliopsida > Alismatales > Posidoniaceae > Posidonia > Posidonia australis. Next base: position 7,886 of record JAMKQA010056573.1, on the reverse strand, counting down.
TGTTCCATTTTAGAGATTGCTAAGGTGCCTAAGGGTTTGGTGGTGACAACAAGATTGGGTTCAAGAAGTAGTGGGACACCAAAATGTTCAAAAAGATAGGTGAGCAATGGTCCATAAGACAATTTGGTTTTTATATGTGTCATGAAATGGATGATGACTCTAGCCCAATTAACCTTGATTTTCTTAATAATGGCATAGACAACTTTGCAAGTAAGTTCATTAAGCTCGTCATTGTGACCCTTTTTTTGAACATTATTTGCAACCACAATATATACAATTATTTGAGCTTGTTTTGTCAATCGATTTATTTTAGTGGGTTTAAATGTATTTTGAGAGATGGCTTTATTTATTTCTAAGTAAGACCAATCTAACTCAATAATTGAAAGAGCGATATCAACACCATCAAATGGGATTTTCAGAATTTGGCTAATGAGGGTTTCATCAAAGATAAGTTCATAGCCAAGAAGATAAGATTGGAGTGTGACATGGCTAATAGTTAGGTTGGCATAAAATTGTGCAACAAGATGGGAGTAATATTTCCTATCACTAATAGATCCTAAAAATAGAACCAACATTTGGAAAGCAAACAAGCTTTCTATACAGCCAAGTTCATTGATGATTACCTTCCTCCTAATGAGAACTTCTCGGTTAGTGAAATGCTCCTGGTGAGCTTGTTGGGATTCGGCATTGACACACTTAAGGCATTGCTGGGCGTCATCGGAGGAGGAGGTGGATGGAGCCAAAGTGGCCTTGTGCTTGGTTGCAGCCATTTTTTTCAGTGCCATTGACGAGGAAGAGAGAGACAAAGTATGGTTGGAGTGAAGACGAAAGAGGAAGATGAGGTCTCAAGGGGTCGGGAAATGAGAGAGGATGCTCGGAGTGTGTTGGGTTCGGGTGGCCATTTGAGAAGTGTAGCTAAGAAAATGAAAACCCTAGGTTTATAACGGCACAATCATTCAAAATGGTATGCCTAAAATGATTGATATGCCGTTTATCTTTAAATTTAGGGCACAAAACGATAGATTGGTTTAAATCGGTATACCAAAACAAGGATTTTCGGTAGACCATCCTTCAAATTGGAAGACTGAAGCTAAACTTATATGAATTTTAGGTACAGGGGATTTTGGCAAATTGTATAAAAACAACAAACCGATATAGAGAGTTCCTGATAAATCTAACAATATTTCGACAGACCGAAAATTGTTGGTAGATCGAAATAGAGATTTTCAGTCAATTGGTCCAAAATGGTAGACTGAGTCAGGGAATATTGGAAATTTTAACACAAGGGAAATCGATAGCCTGTAATAGTTCGATAGACCGAATCAGTAAAATTCAGCAAATCGAAATTGTTCAATGTACCAAACTAGAATTCTTCTATAATACATTTGATATTTCACATAATCTTAAGTCCCTTCTAATTTTAATAAATTGATGTTCATCTAGGGGTTTAGTGAATATATCAGCTAGTTGATCTTTTGTGGGAATAAATTCTAATTTTATGTCATTTCTTATAACATGATCCCTTAGAAAATGGTGTCTTACTTCTATATGCTTAGTTCTTGAGTGATGAACAAGATTATTGGATAGATTGAATGCACTAGTGTTGTCACAATATATAGGTGTGGTTGAACAAACAAGACCAAAGTCTTTATGTGTTTGTTTCTTCTACAGAACTTGAGCACAACAACACCTAGCAACTATATACTCCACTTCCGTAGTTGATAAGGCAACACTATTTTCTTTCTTGCTAAACGATGGTACTAGGGAGTGTCCTAGAAATTGAAAAGTGCCACTAGTACTTTTTTTATCAGTTTTGCATCCTACAAAGTCCACTTCACTATATCCAATTAGTTCAAGATTTGAATTTCTAAGTTAAAATAAACCATACTCCTTAGAGTTTTGTAAATATCTAAAAAATCATTTGACTATCGTTAAATGAGATTCCATTGGTGATGCTTGAAAACTAGCACATAGGCATACACTAAACATTATATCTAGTCTGCTTTCTATCAAATACAATAGTGATCCAATCATTCTCCTATATAACTATTGGTCTACTCTTTGTCCATTTTCATCCTTATCCAACCTAGTAGATGTGCTCATGGGTGTTTTAGCTATCTTTGCATTTTCCATTCCAAACATTTTCAACAATTCTCTTGTATATTTTTTTTGATTAATGAAAATTTCACACTCACTTTGCTTTATTTGTAAACCTAGAAAGAAATTTAATTCTCCCAACATACTCGTCTCAAACTCTTTTGCATGGTATTAGCAAAGTCTTCACACAAAGTCTCATTTCTGGATCCAAAGATTATGTCATCGACATATATTTGAATTATTAGTATATCATTGTTCTCTTTCTTTATAAAAGGGGTGGTGTCAAATAATCCAATTGAAAAGCCATTTTCTATCAAGAACCCTTTCAATCTATCATACCATGCCCTAGGGGCCTGTTTTAACCCATATAACACTTTATTTAATTTGTAGACATGATTAGGACAAGATTCATCTTCGAATCTAGGTGGTTGTTTGACATATACTTCTTCCTCAATGACTCCATTCAAAAAGGCACTTTTTACATCCATTTGGAAATGTTTGAATCCCAAATGATTAGCATATGCTAACAACATCATAATAGATTCTAATCTAACTACTGGAGCATAGGTTTCATCAAAGTTGATACCTTCATTCTAATTGTAGCCTTGAGCTACCAACCTAGCCTTATTTCTAATCACATTTCCTAATTCGTCTAACTTATTCCTAAAAATCCATTTGGTGCCTATAATGTGTTGATCACTGGGTTTTGGAACTAATTCCCAAACATTATTTCTTTTGAATTGATTTATCTCCTCATGCATAGCTAAAATCTAATATTCATCATTGCAAGCTTCTTCTATATTTTTGGGTTCTATGGATGACATAAATACTTAGGTAGCAAATTCATGATCTAGCTTGGATCTTGTTAATATTCCCTTGGAGACTTCACCGATAATGAGGTCCTTAGGATGATTAGGTACATAATGCCAAGTTTTAGTATTGTCCTTGGGTTCTTCCTTAGTTTTTATGTTTTCTTCAATATTTGGAATATTTACCATGTTTTTGCCAATTTCAGGTTCTTCTTCAACATTAATTATTTTGTTTATATTTTCACCAAATTCTACATGCATAGATTCTTATATAGTTAAGGTTCTTTTATTGTAAGCTCTATAAGCCTTGCTTCTTGTAGAATATCCTACAAGAATGCTTTCTTCAGATTTAGAGTCAAATTTGTCCAAAGTATCTTTAGTATTAAGAATAAAACATTTGCATCCAAATACTTTAAAATAAGAAATTCTAGGAATTTTTTCGGACCATAATTCAAAGGGAGTTTTGTTAAGAGTTCGACAAAGAGAAATACGATTTAGAATATATCAAGCGGTATTTATGGCTTCGACCCAAAAGTGCTTTGGTAAATTATTTTCACAAAGCATAGTCCTTGCCATTTCTTGTAAGGTTCTATTTTTCCTCTCTACAACTCCATTTTAAGAAGGTGTTCTAGGAAAAGAGAAATTATGCACAAAACCATTTTCTTCACAAAAAATTTCTAAATTATTGTTTTCAAATTTTCCACCATGATCACTTCTTATTTTAATGATTTGCAATTCCTTCTCATTTTGAATTCTCTCACAAAACTTTTGAATTTCATAAAATGAATCATTTTTGTTAGCCAAAAATAAAATCCATGTAAATCTCGAAAAATCATCAACCAAAATAGAAGCATACCTTTTTCCACCAAAACATAATGTACTACTAGGATTGAATAAATCCATGTGGATGAGATCAAGCGGTTTGGTAGTGGAAATACAATCTTTAGCTTTAAAAGAGGATTTTGATTGTTTTCCATATTGACAAGCATCACAAAGTTTGTCTTTATGAAAATCTAATTTAGGCAAACCAATAACAATTTCATTTTTAGAATTTGGACAATTAACTCATACTAGCATGACCAAGCGGTCTATGCCAAAGCCATTTATCATCATTTGAAGATACAAGGCATAATTTAGGTTCATATGAAATATTTATTTTATACACATCGTTTTTCCTAAAACCAATAAATAATACCTCACTAGTGATAGCATCAATTATGAGACCCTCCTTTTTATCAAAAATTACTTTATATCCCCTCTCACATAATTGGCTAATGCTTAAAAGATTGTACTTCAAACCATCTACACGCAATACATTTTTAATAGAGGGGTTAACAGAATTACCAGCATTCTCGAATCTGATATTTCTTCCTTTTGCATTATCCCCAATGTCACTATCCCATCCTCTTTTGCGATGTATGAGTAACGAAGACCAAGTTCTCCTGTCATGTGCCTTGAACAACTACTATCGAGGATTCATTTAGACTTCATCTTGCATGACAAGAAGGAAATGAAGATTTTGGTAGCCAAATCATTCTAGGTCCAATCTTGTTAGTTTTAGAAGCCCAAGCATTTGCCTTTGGATTCCACTTCTTTTGATACTTTTTAATTACAAACTCATAATTTTTATTTGTAAGAGCTCTTACAAATCCATTCTCATATGGAATCTCATCAAACTAAGAGAATCCAATCCCATGTTTGTTTAAAGATGGCTTTTGACTTGAAAGGAGTTTGTCTAAGTTTTCTTTTCCTTTAGTGAACTTAGTAACAGTATATAACAAGTCATTGCTTTTGGTTTTGAGTGATGCAATGTCCTTTTCTATGTGTTTAATTTTATATTTCATACAATTGATTCCCATGTTTAGCTCAATGTTTTTTGTTTTCCAATCTTTTATTTTCATCCATAATTTTCTTTCCATCATTATTTAATATTTCATTTTATTAGTTAATTCATTGATGTTTTGATTTGCATTCTTGTATTTTGACTTTAAGTTTTTATATTTTGAGTATAGTTAATTAAATCCTTCCAAAAGTTCATCCATAGAGCATTCTTCATTATTTTGAAATGAGTCACTTTCATCATTTAAAGTCATGAAACACATGTTTGCTCTTTCGCCATCCAAAGAAGATTCTTCATCAAAGGATGACTCACTTTCATCCCAAGTAGCTTGATGGGCTTTCTTTTTAATTATCTTGTCCTTTTTAAATGTCTTTGTTTTAAGTAATGGACAATCTTTCTTAATATGTCTTGGTTAGTTACATTTGAAACAAAGTGCATGTTCAACATTATTCTTTTTCATGAGAAATTTTCTTCTTTTTATAGATCTTTTAAATTTTCTTGTTAGTAAAGCCATATCCTCATCATCTTCACTATCGGATTCCTCTGAATCTATGGTGGATTTTAGGGCTATTGTCTTTTTTGTTTATTGATTTTTCATTTTCTTTTTATTTTATTTGAACCTCATAAGAAGTGAGATTACCAATTAAGTCTTCAAGAGAGTATGTTGAAAGATCCTTTGCCTTCTCAATGGTAGTTGTCTTCTCAATGGTAGTCGTCTTTTTCTCCCATTTGGGAGTCAAAGACCTTAGGATTTTCCTCACAAGGTCACTTTGAGAGTAGCTTTTACCAAGATTTTGAAGAGAGTTAGTAATATCAGTAAATCTTGTAAGCATCTCTCTAATTGATTCATTTTAAACATTTCATATTTGTGAACTAGCATATTATTTTGGTTTCTTTTACTTAACTAGTTCCTTCATGGGGGACTTCTAAAATGTGCCAAGCTTCCTGTGAGGTTTTACAATTTGATATCATATTAAATTGTTCTTAGCTTACTACAAAAAATAAAATATTCAAACCTTTAGCATCAAGTTGAGATAAGGCTTTTTCTTCATTACTGCATTCTCTAAAGGATCTAGAACTTAAAGTAAAACCATTTACAACCACATCCCATAGCTCAATATTGATAGACTTTAAATATATAATCATCCTACAATTCCAATAACTATAGTTCATGTCATCAAAGAAAGGGGGTCTGTTTATGCTTTGCCCTTCCAAAACATGAATGTTTGATGATGATGAAGCCATTTATCTAGTAGATAGCTAATCTAGATTCTAGATAACCTACTATGATAATAATTGTTGGATTAAATGGCTTCTCTTGAAGGAGGTGAATAGAGAAACTAAGTAATTTTGTATTTTACTTAAGGTTTTTCAACAAAAAACACAATTATCAACTAAATATGAAGTAACTAATTAAACATACATAGAAGGGATGAGAGACAATGAAATGCACAAGCTTATTTAAAATGGTTCAACCAAACCTCGGCCTACTCCACTCCTCGAGAATCCCTTGAGAGTTCTCTTTCCCTTATAATTCAAAGTACTAACTTACTTGAAAGGCAAATCACTTGCCAACTCCGCAATTCACGGATCCTTCTCAAACCCAGAGAAACTTGAAGCCTTTGTGATGCTTTTACAAATTTTCTTACTGATCTTCCAATGCAAAGTATAGGAAGATTGAGCACTCTAATCATGGGAAGTATGGAGGATGGGAATTTAGCTCACTTTCTTGTTTAGGACTCTAAGCTCAAGTAAAGTAGGTAAGTGTTGCTTAAACATTGTGTCTAACATTTATCATAACTTTTATAAATGGCTAGCTAAAAAGGGTTCTGTAGACACCCCGATTTTGCAGTCACTTGACAACAGCCTCCTTTGGAAGATGCTCTGGTTGCAACCACCACCCCTAAACCCTAACTCCATCAGAACCCTAGACCCACATAAGCCCACAAAAGCCCAGTAGGCCCACACAAGCCCACTCTAAATTAATCCAAGCAAAAACCAATAGATTAAAACCAAAAATAAACAAAATTCACCTAAATCCACTTAAAATTCTAATTAATTAATTAAAACCATAATTAAAAACCAAATTAACAAAATTCACCTAAAACACTTAAAATCCAAAAATCAAGTGAAAACCCTAATTAAAATCAAAATCAAGCAAAATCCACTTAAAACACGAATTAATTAAGTAAACCCCTAATTAAAAACACAAATTAAACAAAATCAACCTAAAAACATTTAAAATCCAAGTTAATCAAGTGAAAACCCAAATTAAAGTCAAAATCAAATAAAATCCATTTTTAAACCACTTTAATCCATTAAATTTCAAGGAAAAACTAAATTAAACTCAAAAAACCCTAAAGTCATTTAATTAAGTGAAAAAACCCTAATTCAAACTCAAGACTTTAATTAAAATCTAAAAACCCTAATTAAATTGAAAACCATATTTAAAACTCTAAGAAACCTAAATTATAACCCAAAATTCTAATTAAAACCCAAAAAAAACCTAATTAAACTAAAAAACCCTTAATTAAAACCCAAAAACCTTAATTTTAGCTAAAAACTTTAATTACAATCCAAAACCCTAAAAAACCTCTAAAATAATTAAATCCTTAGGATCCTAATTTGAAACTAATTAATTAAGTCACAAAAAAACCTAAAATGATTAAAATCCAAAAAAAACCCTAAATCATTTAATTAATCCTAAAAAACCCTAACTTAAAATCTCTTAATTAAATTCAAACCTTTAAAACCCTAATTTAAAAACAATTAAACTTCAAAATAACAAAATAAAAATTTAATTAAAATCACCGAAGCATATTATTAAAATCAAAAACAAAATCAAAAACTCAAAACAAAATCAAAACAAAACAAAGAAACAAAACCAAAACTAGAAAACCAATGGGCCCAAAGTCAAGCCTGTTAAGTCCAAACCACAGTTTAATTCAAAACTTAGGAAATGAAAAAATAAAGGAATAGTGTCATCTTCTTCCTCCACTCAACGACACCCACTCTCCCCATCTTCCTCATTCCCACGTTTGCCCAACTGCATGACCCACGACCCCCTCGCGCCACCCACCTCTTAAAAGTCCAAAGAAACCACCAAAGCGAGGCAAAAAAAAACGGGGGGGGGGGGGGGG
>JAMKQA010056572.1:0-30107 GCA_024699735.1 Posidonia australis | reverse complement strand
TGGAATTTAAGGTGGATTTTAGCTGGATTAAGTGTTTTATTTGCTTTTCAGTGAATTTTAATGGTTTTAGTGTTTTATTGGGTCATGTGGGCTAGTGTGAACCTAATTGGGCTTGTGTGAGCTAGGGTTTTGGTGGCTGCGACCAGAGCATCAATCGGAGGAGCCTGCTGCTAAATGAGCTCAAAATTGGGGTGTCTACACATAACTTTTCAAAAAGCTAACACCTATTAGCTTTTCTAAAAGCTACCTCAAGAGATTAAAATGAACTAAAAAGATATAGCTAGTTTTTTTAGAAAAATTCAATAAGTTGGCTCATTTGGTAATGCTTATTAGGTAATAAGCGCTTAACGCAATAAGTTGGTGTAAAAAAGCACTTCCAAATGCTTCCTTAGGATATTGTTGTTGGATTCAGAAGAGACTATTTTGCTTATGTTTAAAACAAAATTTGTTTGGACCAAAAAACATGAAGGGTTTATCATTATACCATAACTTGTATCATTGTAATTAGTTAATAATGTGTCAAGGTTTTAACAAATTCCTAGTTTAAAATTTTAAAAGTATCGTTTTGGTATCTTAAGATTTACAAAATAATCAAAATCCCTAACACTATCAAATTTTATACTCTATTGACTGTTATGTCCTTAACCCAAAAAACTCAATCCTCCACTAAACTTAACTCGTTTCACGAACTCTAAACCCTCCTCATGCTCCTCCCATCTCCATCTGCTTCTCCACCAAATCCTCTCCTCCCTCCTCCTCCACCTTCACCACCATCTCCTTCTTTTCTATCCTTTACTTCTCCACCTCCGATCGCAACTCCCCCACCTCCCTCTCCAACTCTGTCACCCTCTCCTTCAGCCTCTCGATATCCTCCCCATTTGCCTCAATCTGGTCTAGCAACCACCTCTCCATTTGCTACAACTTGTTTCAATTGCCAGTGAAGATCTCAATGACGTAGGCATTGGCCTTGGAGTTGTCCTTCCAATAGGACCGCATCTGTTAGATTTGCTCCTACGCATGGAAAAGCTACATCGCTAGGGACTAGACGCATGTGTGAAGGGACTAGGAGTGGGCAAAAGATGCTTACAGGAGGAGGCCGAGGAAGACCTAAAGCTTATTCCAAGGTAAGTGGTAAGTGGGTCCTTCTCAGAATTCCACGATGGTGGTTATTGCGATGACGGTGGTAGTAGTTGTAGGCACCTTGATTTTTGTCCTTGAACAGTAGTAAGCTTCTATGGAGGAATTCGCTTTGGATGGTCGATCAACACAACCACCCTCATCACCTAAAACCCCACTTAAAATCCAAACCCACCAACCATAATCCACATTACCTTAACCAAGCCCGAAACCAATTCACTTGGGCCCCATTATGGCTTGGATGCTTGGTGGATCAGACTTGTGCCGTTTGCTTGCAGATTGTCTTAGGACTCTTGCAGCCCGATAGCGCGGCCCATGCGCTCAACCAGGATGCACGGGTGCCCTGGGTCAGTGCTAGCAGCGAAGGTTAGACCCATCCATTCACTTTAGGTCCACGATATCCTTGCCTCCCATTGGATGACTTGGATCTACGTGTGTCCCACATTACATCCAAACCATGAAGCCCCCCATGTGGATTTCTATCATGCCTCCATGATTGAATCTCAGCCAAAGGATGAGAGTGGTTGGAAATCCACGGCTCCAGAGCGAACCACCTCTCTATTTAAGCCCGCCATATCTCCTATGACTGGATCTTTTGCCTGTTGCATACTCCCACACATCCATTGCACATCCACCTTGCTTCTCAAGCTCACTTGACGTCCTCTAGCCCCTCATCGGCCTCTAATTTCCATTTGGAAATCCAACAGACGCCCACTTGACGTAGTTCAAACCCAACCTTCAAGCCTCATCCTCGAGCCACCACAGTCCTTAGAACCCCCTCCACACCATCCATCAGTGACAATCAGATACCCACCTTGTTGCTCAGAGCCCACACCATCCATTTCAACCGCCAACCGCCTCTCCTCGCTTGTTGCCAGAGATGCACATCCAACCGAGTCAGGAAGAGTTTGAAGACTTCCAAACAAGTACCCACTTAGCCCCATACCTCTCCTCCTTTCTTAGAAGCTTTGAGTGTGCCTGCATCTCGTTGGTTTTCTCTTTGCACTTCATCCTTGCATAGCATTCCGCTAGTGGAGAGTTGTCGACCCACGTGAGGTTGATGGCCTTTAAGCATGTCGTCAAGCTTCTCACTTGGCACACCTGTCATTCCTCTTCATCCACTCAATCTTCCCAACTCCTCCTAACCAATGGCTGGACGGACATGGATGTTGCCAGTGAGATCCATGTGGGATGGAAAGAGTGACCTGCATTCATACATTCATTTTGCTTACTTCTTGAGCCTTCCTTGTATACCCCTCGATGACACCACGGACCTCCAGATGGTCGACGTCTGCCGCCAACCCCATTCATGGCCGGTGGAACTCATCCAGTCCAGTAGAAGTGGCTGGAGGTGGTGGGAACAACCTGGAGTTGTTTGATGTTTGTAATATGTGTTTTCTTGGTTGTGGATGATCCCTCATCATGTTTGCATGTCTATCTTTCCATTTTGCATACACTCATTGGCTTGGGGAAAACGATGAAGGTTGGCCAACTGTTGTATTTTTTGGGTCTTGGGTCGATGCCACGAGCCCTATGTGTGGGTTCCTCAGTCCAGAGCACAGGTCGACCTAGCCCCTTTTATTTGATCATCTCTTGTTCTAGTTTTGCAATGCCGCTTGATCTCCTATGATCCCTATTGGTTACTCTTTATTTCCATGCATTTGTTTTTCATTTTAGATTTTTGCTCAATTTCCTTGGACAATGAGAAGTCTCATGATTGGTTCCTATTCTGGACTGGAGGTGGACCTATGCGAACCACCTGAGTGGATTTTCCAAGGACTTTGGCCATCATCAAACTGAGTCGTCTTGCTTGTTTATCCAACCCCTTGCATCCATGTTTGGTTTCCACTCTGACTCTCTTCTTATTTTGTAAACAGGCATCATGTTTTCGCATCCTAGCATCGTTTGGCTTAAAGGCAAACATGAATTGGCATAAACATGCCAACTTAGCCACACAAATGGTCGAGCAAGTCAAGAAAGACTAATTCGTTGGGCGTGTGGGTGTGCCTTACACCTTCCCCATGCACAATAGGAGTCATTACCCTTTCTTTGGTTCTTAATGGCATTTGTGTCGCGTCCATTGACACGGATTTCCATATTTCACATTTCTCATTGTGGTTTACATTCCGTTTGTGTGTTTTGTCTTCCATTTTACTTCCAGCTTTCCTCACCTTCTGGTTCCCTTCTTAACAGACTAGGTGGCAACTCTGATTTATTCCTTATCCGTAACTTGTGGTTTTGCTTGTTCCTTCCCCTCTCTTTCCCTTTTCAGAGTTGCATCCACACAATTGGCAACTCCACTGGCAATTTGAGACTCCAACTTTCACTTTTCCTTACTCTTATTTGTGTGGCATTGCTTGTCGGTTTATCCTTGTTTTCCATGTTTGATGCTAAATATTCCTTTTGTGATGTGGTTGTTTTATTTACACCGATGCTATGTCACTACATTTACACATGCCATGATATTATGCTTTTTGATTTGGTGTTTGTTTCCTTGCACACAAGCATGATCACAACACTGGCACATGTCATGCTCATGCCTTTTGTTTGATGTGTGATGTGTGCATCCCATGTTGTTTGATTTTCTTCTCCTTCCAGTCATTAATATAAGACAATTAGTGACTTGTTTGCCTCCCCTTCCTATTAAAATAAAAGCTTGCAAGAGAAACCAAGAGTTTAGGCAAAACTAGAGACAAAACATTCATCTCCCCTTCTTGGCTTAATAAAATTGCAGTAAAAGCCATTTAAACATATCTTGCACGCTTGAAGCATATAGGATCATGCATTCTCTCTCCACTGAGTCCACCTACAGTTACAAAGGATGGTCCTGGTCTATCGTTTGATTGCTATTGGCGTAAAACGAGATGCCGGTCTATCTCTTTTGTTCGAGGTCCTGTCAGTGTGAGTAGAGGGTACGATCCATGCTTAGGCAAGGTCGAGGCTCTTAACGCACTACCGTTCCACAACTTTGGCATGGGACGAGACCTTACTTTCTTACCATGAGTTGGAGACCTGGGAACCTATATAGAGAAGTCTGGAGTAAACGACCTTTCTAGGACACGCTTACTTGGCGAAAGAGAGCATGTTAAATGCATCCATATGCATGTGTACCGTTCATGCCATCTTAATAAACTTTGCATTTTGTGCGCTCAAACTTTTTTGTACTAATCATTTCTCCTGTTGTTTAGGTTAGCATGCAAGTTCCCTAGTCAGAGCTCGAGTCCCCTTTTGCTGACTTTCCTCCTTAGCACAGTTTCTTAGCTATCTCTCTGGGCTACTTGTCGCCATCGACGATAGCTCGTCGTATAGTCCGTCCTCCTCCTTACTATCTGTAGACACCCTATATGCTTTCAAATCCTAATCCTAGACCTAAACCCCAGCACTAAACCTTAAAACTAACTCAAAACCCTAAAATTAATCTAAGTCAAGTTCAAAATCTAAAACCCAACTTAAAATCCTAAAATCCAGCCTAAAAACCCTAGAATCAACCTAAATCAAATCCAAAATCTAAAACCCTAATTTAACAACCTATAACAACTTTTAACCACCCAAACAGACTAAACCACTTACAACAAATCCTAACAACTCTAACTAGCCTCCACTCCATCATAACTACTCTAACAAACTCATGTAACAACCAAAACTCTCTAACTAACCTCCACTCCATCATAACTACTCTAGCAAACTCATATAACAACCAAAACTCTCTAACTAACCTTCACTCCATCATAACCACTCTAACAAACTCATATAACAAACTAAACTCTCTAACTAACTTCCACTCCATCATAACTACTCTAACAAACTCATGTAACAAAGTAAACTCTCTAACTAACCACCACTCCATCATAACTACTCTAACAAACTCATGTAACAACCAAAACTCTCTAACTAACCTCCTCTCCATCATAACTACTCTAACAAACTCATGTAACAACCAAAACTCTCTAACTAACCTCCACTCCATCATAACTACTCTAACAAACTCATATAACAACCCTAACAACCTAACTATGCAAGTCTATAAATACCCTTTATTTGCAAAAGGGAAAAGAGGAGGAGGGGAGAAAGGAAAAAAAAACTTGGGAAAATCCAAAAGGAAAGCCACCAAGTTATTTTCTCACAACCAAAGCAACTAGAGAGATCCAGGAGCAATGAGGAAGCTCGAGGAGGAGAAAAATTCCAGTTTCAGGCCACCTCCAACGAGCTCCGGCGACCTCCGACGATCATCTCCACTGTCCTCGCAGGTATGCCCTCCACTGACCTCAATTTTCTTCCAAAATGGTCTATTTGGTCTTCCTCCTTTCCCAAGCGATTCCAGTAGAGCCAGAGGGTTTCCCTGGCCAGAATCAAAGTTCTAGGGGTCACCGGAGTCGTTTTCTGGCGACATAGGTGGGGGCACGAATCCAATGATCAATTTGTGCCCTAATGTGCTCGATCCTCTTGCCCCGGTCCTCCTCCTGCTTCTCTGATCCTCTGGACATCATTTCGAGTCTCCAGTAAACCTCTAGGAGCCACTCGTCGGGATCAGGCTTCGTCGCCGTCGTTGGAGAAGACGACTGGTAGCAGAGCTTGATCGGGCGCCTCCAGCCCCACCACATCACTCCAGGCATCTAGGAACCTTCCACAATGCACCCCCAGCACTCCGGAGCAACCAAGACTCCATTTCGTGCCTCAGATAGCCCCATGCAGTCGAGCTCGTCGGAGAAGAAAACGCCGACGACAGGTAGGATCAGGAGGGAGAGGATTGATGCCATTCTCGCCTCTGAGCTAGGGGAAATACTCCTCACTGTGTCACCAAGCTTCCTGGAGCTCAAGACCGCCGCGTTGCAGCCTCTGGAGCCACCTTCTTCCTCGGCACCGTCGCCGGAGTCGTGTCATCGGCGTGGGAGGTGGGGAGCCAATTCCAGCCATCAAGCTCCTGATCCAAACTATTGGATCTCTTCCTCTCCTCTTGCTCCTGGTGGAGTTTGATGCGTGATCAGGCATCAGGATGCCCTGGAAAGGCATCCCAAACGATCGTCGATGGCGAGACTCTGTCGTCGACAGTCGTGGCATGTTTTTTTTTAAAATAAAAATAAGGATAGTTTTCTTTTGATTAAACTTCTGAGTTTTTCTTTTCCTAACTCATAGGTCCTTGTTTCTTGCATTTATGTCATTGCATATGTTTCTAAAACCATTTAAATAATGCTTGTTTTGAAATATTGCATTGTGACCCCTGTACATTCTTGTTAATGTTTTCCAGGTTTAAAAATTCGGTATAAGCCCTCTAAGTTTCTTTTCATACATTTAAGTCCAGCATTTTTGCATAAAATACCCTGAGCTTTACTAAAACTGTACTGAATGCATAATTTTCTGGCATAATTGCGAATTAAACCCTGGGAATTTAAATATATACTCAGATGTGTTCAAAAATTGCATTTTAGACCCTGAGATTCACTGATTTCTCACTGAATGCATGTTTTTAAGGGAAAATTTGCATGTTAGTCCCTGAAATTTCCTATTTACAAACTTAAGACCATTTTCTTGCACATTTAACCCTTAATTACTTCATAATTGTTTTAAACACATGTTTTACTGGTAAAATTGCATATTGAACCCTAAGGATCTTGAATTTGATAAAAAATACACAGTTTTACACATTTGACCCTAGATTTCTTCAAAATTACATAAAATGTGTTTTCCTATGTATTTTTGATGGTTTAGCCTCAGAGTTTCTGTTTTCATTCACAATTTGTGAATTTTGCACAAAAGTCCCTAGAATTTACGATTTTCACTCACACATGCATTTTGTACATTTTGTTTCCCTTTTCATGCATATTTTCTCTTGCCATTTTTCCTTGCTTCATGCACACATTTCTGACTCATTTCAAACTTGGTTTTCAAATCGTTTCTTAGATTTCTTCTGACTTTTGCGACTCTTACTTGATTTGCTTTTCCATCGCTCGAGGGTGTACATTAATAGGCTTGACAATGCCGATATTGACCCGAATGAGGATTATTTTTCCTAAATTGATTTTCTTGGATTTCTTCAAGTTTCTGCTGATTTGCGAGACGCTTTCCAGGTATTCTCGATTTTCACGATTTCCCTCATCATCCACAGGTATACAGCAAAGTGGCATTTTCAATGCCTACATTGGTCCCTTGGATTATCATTTGTTTTCTCTTATTCACTTCTTTTCTTTGATTTGGCATGTTTTCCAATCATCTTAAGCATGTGCATTCAGAGTAGACAAGTATACACCCAATAGACCCTTAGCAAGCAGGAAACCTAGAAAGACCGATTTCTTCAGGCGCATGGGGGTGTCTAACCCCTTCCCCATGCGTAACAAGAATCCTTACCCTTTCTTTGGCCTACATTGATTTGTGCACTACATGCATTAGGCACGGAGCATGCATATGTTTTCTTCACCTTGATTTCTTTTGGTTTTTCCTTTGTGTTTGGTTTTCCTCGTCTTTCCATTAAAAGACTAGGTGGCGACTCCTTTCCTTATCCTTTTCTTATCTTTCCTTGGTGTTTCTGAGCCCAGTCTTCTTCTCTAGATTCACCATCTTCGTTGTGTCCGTATCAAGACTCCTCGTGTGCTTCCACGCACATAGGAGAGCCGTGCAGGGTTCCACCGACATGGTCACATTATCACAACCCCATTCACATTCGTTCCCACTCTGCTATGGCCCAACACTTCAACGAGCGTCTTCTCACTGCAATTTTGGAGGGGACAACTTCGGTCCCTCTTACTCAGTGACGTCCATCACACCCTCTGCTCCGCCCACATACTAGTTCTAGGTATCTGGGGCCTCTTTGCCTACTGTTTTTGGACCTTGGCAGACCCTGATCAGTCTAGGACCCATCACCGAGTCTGTTATGGAAGCCACCTCTCTGGCCTAAGAGTCGTCTATCTTTGTCCCATCGTTAAGCTCTGTTACTGCTACCCCCTAGTCGGTTATGATAACTTCTCTAGTAGGTTTTGTAGTTTCTAGACAGTCCAATTTCCAGCCCCCTCTGATGTCCATCCCCGTTTCACTCTGGCCCCTTGGTACTGCCACTGATGGGTCGTCTTCTGACCAAGCACTGCATCTCCTACCTCTTGCCCAGAAGTTGCAGGGCATGGCACTCACTCTGAATTCTGCTTTGTCCACTTCTGTTCTTGCAACCCCTACCCTCTATAGGCCTTGTCAACTTCTCAAGTTACCCCCACTGCACCTCTACCCCGTCCATCGCCCCAGCTCCTAAATACCTCGACGATGGGGATGTTGACCTTGCCTTCCACTCCTGCACCACCCACAACATAGCATCTCACTCCATCACTAGGTGGTTAGCCTCTGGGTCTGACTAGAGCTCAACACTTCCAGGGATCGCTGCCTGGATTCATGCCAGCACAGTAGTTGTTGCTCTCCTACACTGCACCTCACCCTACACTACATACTGTCTCTCTCTCTCTCCTCTGCATCAGATACCAATCCCAGCATTGTTGGCACAACACACCACAACATAGGTATGCCAACCATCCTGTTACGACACCAAGTGGCATGATGGTGGATCTGGAGGAGCACCTAGGTACGACCAAGACGGCATACACAGGAACCACCCCCAGCTGCACCATTCTCTCCAACAATGACCCCGGATGCTCTCCTAACAAGGATGAGCAATCTGGAGAGAGCACTTTGCCAAGTGCAGGGTGGTGATTGCCAGTCTTACTAGTTTGTGACCTCTACTACTTTTTAGAGGCAACTCTTCAGCCGAACTTCCAAGTCCCAGACATTGAAAAGTATAACGGTAAAGGCTGTCTGATCTCGCATCTAAGAGCATACTATGGAGACCTTGCACAACTTTAAGCTGATGAGAGGCTTCTGATCCATCTTTTCTAGAAGAGTCTGACCGGTCCTGCCCTGAAGTGGTTCACTTCCTTGGACATGGCGTCGATCAAGACTTGGAAGGACCTCAACCAGGCATTCCTAGAGCGGTAGTCTTTCAACCTCTACCTAGTCCCTAAGCATAAGGACTTGGCATCTGTCAAGTGGAAGCCCCACGAGCCATTTAGGGAGTATGTCGGGCATTGACGCGCTCTTACTTCACAAGTCCAAGATAGATCCTTTGATGAGGAGTCCATTGAGATGGTTATTCGTGGAGTGTAGCCAGCCATCGGGGCTCTGCTGAGCATTCAACCAATCACCACCTTTACATCCCTAATCTGAGCTAGCACCTGCGTGGAAAGCTCATTGCGTAGCAGCAGCTTTCTTGTGCTTGCTTCATTCGTCAAGTAGGCGACCACCCCCAGCCATAGTTTCAGCACCAGCAGCAACAACAACAATAACAATGGCACGAACAACAACTTAAACAAGAGGAGTGATCCCCCCAAGACCGCCATTGTGTATGATGGGTCCCTTGCTACACCTACAAATGTAGTGAGCCTACCAGCTCAGCATCAGCTAGTTTATACTCCCACACATAGAACACCACACACCACATATCACCACCACCGCCAAGGCAGTGTACCTCATCACACTACCAAGGAAAGGATTGCACCATGGTCAAGACATTTGTGATGCTTAGAGCGAGAGTATACCCCTTTGGTCGAGCCCCTTAGCATTGTCTTGCCCAAGGTACAGTCGCTCTGAATGTTTTCGGAGATCCACCCATCGCCAAACCCTCTCTCGGGGTGGTACAAAGCAGGTCTTTTTTGCAACTTTCAAAGAGTTGTGGGACACTCTATGGACAATTGCAACTGTAGACACCACCATATGCTTGCAATTGGACTAAACCCTAAATCTAACTCCAAAACCCTAAACAAAACCCTAGAAACCCTAAAACCCTAAACAAAACCCTAAAAATCCTAAAACCCAACCAAAACTCTAACCCTAGACATAAACTTAATCCCAAAACCCTAGAATTAATCCAAAACCCCAGGATTAATTCAAAGTCTTAAATGTAATCCATAATCACATCCAAAATCCTAGAATTGATCCAAAACCTCAGGATTAATTCAAAACCTTAAATAAAAAATTAAACTTAAATCTCAAACCCTAACAACCTTAACCACTTCCCACTTCATCTTAATAACCTTAACCACTTCACTCTCACAACCTTAACCACTTCCCACTTCATCTTAACCACCTTAACCACTTCCCACTTCATCAACCACCTTAACCACTTCCCACTTCACCCTAACAACCTTAACCACCTCCCACTCTAGCCTACCTAGCCATTGCAAGCCTATAAATACCCCCTCATTTGTAAGAAAAAAGAGGAGGGGGAAAAGAGAGAAAAAAAATCCAAAAAGAGAGCCACCAAGCTATTTTCTCTCAACCAAGGCAACCAGAGAGGTCCAGGAAGAGAGAGAAAGCTCGGGGAGGACAAAAATCTGAGTTTCAGGCCATTCCCAGTCATCTTCGGCAAGCTCCTGCGACCTATGGCGGTCATCACCCCTATCAGCTCAGGTAAGCGCCCTTCAGACCCTAACTTCTTCCAATTTCGATTCCTCAGGTTTCCCTCTTCCTTCCCCAGTCAATTCCAGTAGAGCCAGAGGTTTTCCATGGCTGGAATCGTGGCTTTGGGCGTCACCGGAGCTATTCTTCGGCGACAGAGGTGGGGGCACAAATCCAGTATTTGATTCATGCCCCAAGGTGCTCAATTCTTCCCCTAGGAGATTCCTCTTGCTTCTCCAACCCCTGGAGCGCTGTTTCAAGCCCTCGCCAAGCTTCCAGTAGCCAGTCATTGGAATCGTGCACCGTCGCCATCGTCGGGGAAGATGACTGGCAACAGAGTTGGATCGAGCGCCTCTAGCTCCACCGTGCCTCTCTAAGCCTCCAAGAACCTTCCACGGCACGCCCCTAGTGCTCCAAAGCAATCAAAGTCAAGTTTCGTGCACTGAATCACCCCCGCAGCCAAGCTCGTCGGGGAAGACGACGGCGACGACAGGCGGAACCAAAAAGTTGAGAGAACTAACCCATTTCATGCCTCTAGAAGAGGGGAAACATTCCTCTCCACATCGTTAAGCCTCTAGGAGCCTCGAGCCACCGTGCAGGAACCTCTGGAGTCACCTTCTTCCTCGGCGGTGTCGCCAGAGTTGCGTCGACGGCGAGGGAGGTGGGTGGCCAACTCCTGCCGTCGTGCATCAGATCCAAGCCATTGGATCTCCTCCCCACCTTCTCCTCTTGCTCCCAGTGGAACCTGATGCTCGATCAGGCATCAGGATGCCCCAAAGGAGCATTCCAGGCGGTCGTCGACAGCGGAGCTCCATCACCGACGACCGCCATTTCTCTTTTTTCTTTAAAAAACAATAAAAAAATAGTTTTCCTTTTTAAACTTCTGATTTTTTTTCTTGCAAACAGATCCTTTTCTCTTACATTTAGGTCCCTGTAATAGTTTTTTTAATCTTTTTTTAATAATATTTGTTTTGGAAAATTGTAGTGGACCCCCTGTAAATCTGTATTAATGTTTTCCAATCTTAAAAGTTTGATAAAAATCCCTAGAGTTACTTTTCATACATTTTAAGTCTAGAATTTTGCATAAAAAACCTTGAGCTTTATTAAAACTGTTCTGAATTCATATTTTTCTGGCACAATTGTAAATTAAACCCTGGGAATTTAAACATTTACTCCAATGTGCTCAAAAATTGCATTTAAAACCCTGAGTTTCATTTAAATGGTTTTGAATGCATGTTTTTTCTGTCAAAATTGCAAATCAAACCCTGGGAATTTAAATATATACTTAGAGGTGTTCAAAATTTGCATTTTAGCCCCTGAACTTCACTAATTTCACACTGAATGTATAATTTCTAGGGAAAAATTACTAAATAGCCCTTGAACTTCCTGTTTTCAAGCATGAACTCTTTTTATTGCAAATTTAACCCTAACTTTCTTCAAAATTGCATTAAATACATGATTTACTTGCAAAATTGCATATTAAATCCTAGGGATCTTGAATTTGACAAAAAATGCACAGTTTTGCACATTTGAACCCTAATTTCTTCAAAATTACATAAAATGTGTTTTCCTATGTATTTTTGATGATTTAGCTTCAGAATTTCAGTTTTCACTCAGAACATGTGAATTTTGCACAAAAGCCCCTGGAATTTGCATTTTTACACTCACACATGCATTTTGTACATTTTGTTTCCCTTTTCGTGCATATTTTCTCTTGCCTTTTTTTCCTTGCATCATGCACACATTTCTGATTCATTTCAAACTTGGTTTTCAAATCGTTTCCTGGATTTCTTCCAACTTTCGCAACTTTAACTTGATTTGGTTTTCCATCGCCCAAGGGCGTACACTAACAGGTTTGACAATGCCGACATTGACCTGAAGAGGATTATTTTCTCTAATTTGATTTTCTCGGATTTCTTCAAGTTTCCGCTGATTTGCGTGACGCTTTCCGAGTATTCCCAATTTTCACGATTTTCCTCATCACCCATGGGCGTACAGTAAAGTGGCATTTGTAATGCCTACATTGTCCCTCAGATTATCATTTTTTCTTTTATTCATTTCTTCTCTTTGATTTGGCATGTTTTCCAGTCATCTTTAGCATGTGCATTCAGAATAGACAAGCATGCATATAATAGACCATTTGCAAGCAGGAAACCTAGAAAGACCGATTTCTTTGGACGGATGGGGGTGCCCAGCCCCTTCCCCATGCGTAACAAGAATCCTTACCCTTTCTCTGGTTCGCATTGATTTGTGCACTCCACCCATTAGGCATGGAGCATGCATATGTTTTCTTCGCCTTTATTTCTTTCGGTTTTTTTCCTTTGTGTTTGGTTTTCCTCGTCTTTCCATTAAAAGACTAGGTGATGACTCCTTTTCTTATCTTTTCTTGGTATTTCCGAGCCCAGTCTTCTTCTCCAGATTCACCATCTTCGCTGTGACCATATCAGGACTCCTCGTGTGCTTCCACACTCTTAGGAGAGCCATGCGAGGTTCTACCGGTATGGTCAGAGCATCACTCTGCGGAATGCCATCCAGGATCTTATTGACCGCAAGGTTAACCTCATCAATACCCAAGAGGTAGGGTCTACACCTATTCTAGCACTAACACCAGCACAAGTACCACCCTGGCGTAGCATTGTTAGCTAGCCTTTACCTGAACATGACAATCTAGGTGCACCTGCCTAATAAATGACTCACCGCCAACAGCATCGTTTTCCCACGGACTTAGACAGGGTGTCTTTCTCAACCCTGAGCATCTATCTCGTTACCCTTAACCTCACTCAAGGAGGGGCATCTGTAGACACCCCGAGTTTTTTCCTCAGACGGCAGTCAGCATCTCTGGTAGAATCCACTTTGGATGGTCAGTCGGCACAACCACCTTTATCACCTAAAACCCCACATAAAACCCAAACCCACCAACCATAATCCAACAATACCTTAACCAAGCCCGAAACCATTTCACTTGAGCCCCATGATGGCTTGGATGCTTGGTGGACCAGACTTGCACCCTTTGCTTGTAGATTGTCTTAGGACTCTCGTGGACTGATAGCGTGACCCATGCACGTGATCAGGATGCGCGGGTGCCCTGGGTAAGTGCCAGCAGTGATGGTTAGACTCGTCCATTCACTTTGGGTCCATGGAATCCTTGCCTCCCATTGGTTGGCCTAGATCTACATGTGTCCCACATTGCATCCAGACCATGAACATCCCACACGTCCACTGCACATCCACCTTGCTTATCAAGCTCACTCAACATCCTCCAGCCCCTCGCCGGCCTCCAATTTCCCTTTTGAAATCCAATGGATGCCCACTTGATGCAGCTCAAACCCAACCTTCAAGCCTCATCCTCGAGCTACCACAGTCCTTTGAATCCCCTCTACACCTTCCATTAGTGACGACCAAATGCCCACCTTGTTGTTTAGTGCCCACACCATCCATTTCAACCGCTGACCGTCTCTCCTCGCTTGCTGTCGGAGATGCACGTCCAACCGAGTTGGGAAGTGTTTGAAGGCTTTCAAATAGGTACCCACTTAGCCCCTTACCTGTCCTCCTTGCATAGAAGCTTTGAGTGTGCCCACAACTTGTTGGTTTTCTCTTTGCACTTCATCCTTGCATAGAATTCCATTGGTGAAGAGCCGTCGACCCACGTGAGGCCGATGGCCTTTGAGCGTGTGGTCAGGCTCCTCACTTGGCACCCCTGTCACTCCTCTTCATCCACTCAATCTTCTTGACACCTCCTAGCCGCCCTTGATTGGCTATAATGGTTGAACAGACATGGATATTGCTGGCGAGATCCAAGTAGGATGGAGAGAGTGACCCGCATTCATACATATGTTTTGCTTGCTTCCTAGGCCTTCCCTGTATACCCCTTGACATCACCATGGACCCTTAGATAGTCGACGACCACCGTCAACTTCATTCATGGTTGGTGGAACTCGTCCAATCCGGCAAAAGTGGCCGCAGGTGGTGGGAACAACCTGAAGTTGTTTGATGTTTGTAATCTATGTTTTCATGGTCGTGGATTATCCATCTTCATGTCTATATGTCTATCTTTCCATTTTGCATACACTCATTGGCTTGGGGAAAGCAATGAAGGTCAGCCGACTACTGCATTTTCTGAGTCACGGGCCGATGCCACGAGCCCTATGCGCGGGTTCCCTGGTCCAGAGCATAGGCCGACCTAGCCCCTCTTATTTGATCATCTCTTGTTCTTGTTTTGCAAGGTGGCTTGATCTCCTATGATCCCTGTTGGTTACTCTTTACTGCCATGCGTTTGTTTTTCGTTTTAGATTTTTGCTCAGTTTCCTTGGACAATGAGAAGTCTCATGATTGGATCTTGTTCTGAACCCAAGGTGGACTTGCACGGACCACCTACGTGGATTTTCTAGGAACTTTGGCTATCATTAGACTGATTCCCCTTGCTTGTTTAATCAACCCCTTGCATCCATGTTTGGTTTCCACTCAGACTCTCTTCTTGTTTTGTAACCATTGCATCATGTTTTTGCATCCTAGCATCGTTTGGCTTAAAGGCAAACATGAATTGGCATAAACATGCCGACATTACCACACAAACGGTCAAGCATGTCAAGATAGACTGATTCATCGGGCGTATGAGGGTGCCTAACACCTTTTCCATGCGCAATAGGAGTCCTTACCCTTTCTTTGGCTCGCAATGGCCTTTGTGTCGCGTTCGTTGGCATGGATTTCCATATTTTGCATTTCTCATTGTATTTTATCTTCCATTTGTGTGTTTTGTCTTCCATTTTTCTTTCGATTTTCCTTGTCTTATGGTTCCCTTCTTGATAGACTAGGTGGTGTCTCAGATTTATTCCTTATCCGTAACTTGTGGTTTTGCTTGTTCCTTCCCCTCTCTTTCCCTTTTCAGAGTTGCATCCACACAACTGGCAACTCCACTGGCAATTTGAGACTCCAACTTTCACTTTTCCTTACTCTTATTTGTGTGGCATTGCTTGTCGGTTTATCCTTGTTTTCCATGTTTGATGCTAAATATTCCTTTTGTGATGTGGTTGTTTTATTTACACCGATGCTATGTCACTACATTTACACATGCCATGATATTATGCTTTTTGATTTGGTGTTTGTTTCCTTGCACACAAGCATGATCACAACACTGGCACATGTCATGCTCATGCCTTTTGTTTGATGTGTGATGTGTGCATCCCATGTTGTTTGATTTTCTTCTCCTTCCAGTCATTAATATAAGACAATTAGTGACTTGTTTGCCTCCCCTTCCTATTAAAATAAAAGCTTGCAAGAGAAACCAAGAGTTTAGGCAAAACTAGAGACAAAACATTCATCTCCCCTTCTTGGCTTAATAAAATTGCAATAAAAGCTATTTAAACATATCTTGCACGCTTGAAGCATATAGGATCATGCATTCTCTCTCCACTGAGTCCACCTACAGTTACAAAGGATGGTCCTGGTCTATCGTTTGATTGATATTGGAGTAAAACGAGATGCCGGTCTATCCCTTTTGTTCGAGGTCCTGTCGGTGTGAGTAGAGGGTACAGCCCATGCTTTGGCATGATCGAGGAACTTAACGCACCACCGTTCCATAGCTTTGGCATAGGACGGGACCTGACTTGCTTACCTTGAGTTGGAGACCTAGGAACTTGTTGAGAGAAGTTTGGAGTAGATGACCTTTCTAGGACACACTTAATTGGCGAGAGAGAGCATGTTAGATGCATCCATATGCATGTGTGCCATTCATGCCATCTTAATAAACTTTGCATTTTGTGCACTCAGACCTTTTTGTATTGATCATTTCTCCTGTTGTTTAGGTCAACGTGTGAATTCCTTAGCTGGAGCTTGAATCCCTTTTCGTTGACTTTCCTCCTTAGCTCAGTTTTCTCAACCGTCTCTCTAGGCTACTCATCACCATCAATGATAGCTCACCATAGAGTTTATCCTCCTCCTTACTGTTGTAGCCCCATTCGCACCCATTCCCTCTCCACTACGGCCTAGCGCTTCAACGAGCCTCTTCCCACTGTAGTCTCGGAGGGGATGCTGACTTCAATCTCTCTTAGTCTCGTAATGTTCGTCGCACCCTTTGCTTCGTCCACATACTAGTTCCAGGTATCTAGGGCCTCTTTGCCAACTATTTCTAGGCCTAACATTCGTCGCACTCTCGTAGCGACCCCAGATGCTCGCCTAACAAGAATGAGCAATCTGGGGAGAGCACTTCGCCAAGTGCAGCGCAGTGATTACCAGTCTTACCAGTTTCAGGACCTCTGCTTCTTTCCAGAGGCAACTCTCCCATTGAACTTCCATGTCCCAGACTTTGAAAAGTATAATAGTAAAGGCTACCCGATCTCACATCTGAGAGCATACTATGGACACCTCTCACAACTTTAGGATGATGAGAGGCTCCTGATCTATCTTTTCCAAAAGAGTCTAACCGGTCCTGTCCTAAAGTGGTTCACTTCCTTTGACATGACGCCGATCATGACTTGGAAGGACCTCAGCTAGGCATTCCTGGAGCAGTATTCTTTCAACCTCGACCTAGACCCTAAGCGTGAGGACTTGGCCGCCGTCAAGCAAAAGCCGCATGAGCCATTTGGGGAGTATGTCGAGCACTGACGCACTCTTGCTTCACAAGTCCGAGATAGACCTTTTGCCATGGAGTCCATCGAGATGGTCATTCATGGAGCACAGCCAACCATCGGAGCTCTACTGAGCATTCAGCCAATCACCATCTTTGCATCCCTGATCTGAGTTGGCACTCGTGTGGAAAGTTTGTTGTGTAGCAACAGCTTTCCCGCACTTGCTACATTTGCCTAGTAGGTGACCGCCCCTAGCCATAGTGTCGACATCAACAGTAGCAGCAACAACAACAACAGTGCGAATAACAACTTCAATAAGAGGAGGGATCCCCCCAAGACCGTCATTGCGTATGTAGGGTCCCCGCTGCGCCTGCAAATGTAGCGAGCTTGCCAACTTAGCATCAACTAGTTTATGCTCCCACACATAGAACAGCACACACTCTACACATCACTACCACCGCCGAGCCAGTGTACCCCGTCACACCGACAAGACAAGGATTGCACCATGGTCAAGACGTCCATGACGCCTAGAGTGGGAGTATACCCCTTTGGTCGAGCCCCTTAGCGTTGTCTTGCCCAAGGTATAGTTGCTCCTGAGGTTTCCGGAGATCCGTCCACTACCGAACCCTCTCTTAGGGTGGTACAAAGCGGGTCTTTTCTACAACTTTTGTAGAGTCGTGGGACACTCTATGGACAATTGCATCACTTTGGGAATGCCATCCAGGATCTTATTGATCTTAAGGTCATCCTCATTAATACTCAAGAAGCAGGGTCTGCACCTATTCTAGCATCGACACCAGCACAAGCACCACCCCAGCCTAGCATTGTTAGCTAGCCCTTGCCTGAGCATGCCAATTTAGGCACACCTGGGACCTCAGGGATTCACTCCCTCTTTTTTGCTGGGTTTGACGCATTAGTTCCAGACCCCTCTATTCTCATCCAAGATATGTCTACTCTGTTTCCCCACTCCTTGTGTCGTTTGCTTCTCGAGGGCTTGAGGACTTCAATAAATATGATCCAGCTCATCGTCAAGCCAGAGCGTGCGACCGTAATTTCCACCATGCAGTCCATACCTATCACTCCCATTTGCCTGTTAGCCAAACCATCTTTGGAGCTTCCCCAACCACAACCATCAACAGCAACCACCACAATAAGCCTACCAGTTGCCCAGTTGGAGTTTTCCGCCCAAGCACCCATGGTTATCAACATGACCCAAGATACTCACCGTGTGCCCTATGACTACACCACTGAGATGTGTGCGAAGGTCACACGGTCGGGCCAGTTGTACAAGGCCTCAGCTACAGCATCCAAGAAGCCAATCCTTCCACCACCACAGTTAGAAAATCCTGCTCCACCTCTTGTAGCCGAAGAAGCTCCACCCAAACCTACTACTGCAACAATCACGAACAAGCCTATGGCCGACATCACTGCACAGTTGAAGAAGGTCAAAGTCGACATTTCTATTTAGGACCTTATCCACACCTTAGTTGTACACCAGGAGGCATTTCTCCACGTCTTCCAAGCCACCCATGTCTCCCCTACAATTAAGCCAACAACCCTAGAATCCATGGTGGGAATGATCGCCACACCGCAAGTCATTTGTTTCTCTGTAGAAAAATTGCCATTAGTGGGGACCAAACACAACTAGCCGTTGTTTGTGATCACGCAGTATCAGAACTTCCGCATCCCCCTCCCTCTGATTGATAATGGTGTAGGCTTAAATATTTGCCCCTTGCACACAGCAAGTAAGCTCGAATTCAAAGCCAAGGATGTCACGCCTGTAGTCAAGGGAACAACGTCATTTGATAACACGCAACACGATGCACTGGGTCTCCTGGTTATCCCCCTTATCATTGGTCTGGCTAATTCAACGTAGAGTTTTACGCTATGGATCTCAAGGCTTCTATCATGTGTTGTTCCTAGTGAATCGGTTTGAGCCGTTAACCTCATCCTCAACTTTGTGTGTGGTTGCTACCCACCTGTTCGTAGCAATCCCTTCTTGATGGTTGAGAATTTGTGCCATAGGTGGGGATATGAGAAAAGGATGCCACTCGGGCGGACCAGTTGTTGCTACGGAGTATAGGGATCATGAAGGTCTTGGTTACGAGTAGTATGAAGCCAACCAACCACTAAAGACGAAGAAACTCCTCATTCCTTCTGATATGACTAACTTTGTCAGTGCAGGAATCCTTGACCCCAATCACAGCACTATCTCACCAGAAACAGGATAGCAGCAAGTAGTTCAGCTAGAATCAGAAACGTGGGTTTGCATAGAAGACTATTATTCAGACGAGAACCCCTCACATTCAGATGGCAGAGACCTGAGCGATTGTAGGTAGCAATAGTGGCCAGCACTACCCGGGTCAATACTTCTAGCATTACCCTCTCTCGTCACAGTAGCAAATACAGCAGGTGCAGGATTGATGCCAGTTCCTTGCGTAGTCCCATTGATTTTTGCATCAGCCATTGCTACAGCTACAACATCACCAGACACCCTAGCAACATAGCCCATCGATCCACTCTCGGCATCAACAATTCCCTCACAGCAATCTGGCTTGATGGTGGATCAGTCAGTCAATTCCGCCACTCCAGCCGCTCTGCCTGCTTCATCACAAAGTCCAACAGCAGTAGTGGCAACATCTCCACTTTTCGCGTCAGCCAGTCTATCACAGACATCACTATTGGATCCTTAGGCTTCACTAGAGGGGGGTGAATAATGAGTAGCAAGATATTTTACAAATTAAATATTTATACTTTAATCTCAAGCAAATAGGACAATGATTTGAAAAGTAAGGTAATTCATGCAAAGAAAGGGATGAGAGGCAATGAAAAAACACAGAGAATTTTATAGTGGTTCGGCCCAAACCTTGGCCTAGTCCAATCCTCGAGATACCCTCGAGAGTTCCTTTTAACTACTTAAAGTAAACACTTACTTGAGAGGCAAATCCTTGCCTACACCTGCAAACCGCGAAACCTTCTCCCAACTGAAGAATTATTATGATTGCTTGATTACACAACCTTGAATCTTTCCCGTAAGTGCCAATTTCTTGCTAAGCTCTTTGAATCAGTAGACTTTGGAGAAAAATGGCTAAGAATGTGAATGGAGCTTTTAAGCAAGGGCCGTAATATGAGGGGAAAGGGATTAATAGTGCTTGATAAACATAAGGGGTGATTAGGAGGCCTTTTTATAGGTTTAAGGAGGGAAAATATTGTGTCTACCAGCTAGTACAATGGCTAGTAACGGCTACTTACTTTGGAAGACCGATCATGTTTCAGAAAGCCGATTTTCTTTACAATAGTACTTCTCACGGGCAATTCTGTATGCCAAAATAACTTCGGTATATCGAAATCTTCTGATTTGGAATGCCGAAAGTTTCCGGTATGCCATTTTGATCTCTGCTTCTATCCTCTACCTTTTGTATTTCGGTGTGTCGTGTCATGTACCGATCTTTCCTGATTCGATATGTCGAATTAGTTCGGAGTACCGATTTTCATCTTACGATTACAGAAGTTCTCAAACCACTTTTTCTCATACGATATACCATTATTTTTCGGTGTGCCGTTTTTACACCCTTTTTGAATCAATAATAAGTACAACAAAACTTTACACTTTATTACAAGAATTATCATAGAATTCCTTTTTGCTTTCTTCATCCCCGCCACTGTGATGATTCACCTGTGCTTTTTGATATAACAATAATTCTCAAACTATTTCGTTAGATTACTTTTGTTATCATCAAAATCATCATAAATTACTCTTTTATTCCAACAATCACACCCCGTAGAATCATTCACAGTTCGTCACCTACACCGACAGAAGGCGTAGCTAGCATTCCAATTGTCCAGCAGTCAGCTCAGTAGCTAGGTGCAGTAACCTCTTCAGTGCACCTCTTAGAGAATGCAATAGCCCTTCTAGCGTCTTTGCTTGTCCTAATCTAGCTCGTAGGTAGAAGTGTTGCGTTGAGCACAAATATCAAAAGTTGCAGCAGCCGCAAGCCTGCACAGGCCTACTACGTTGATCTTGCCTCTGATGAAGAGGATGGACTAGCTGTGGAGGCTCAGGTAGACACAATGCTCCAAGACCTAGAGATTCTTTTCCAAGAGCAGTTTGCTGTGTTAGCAGAAGATGAAGCAGAGCAGGACAGAGTTAGGAAGGGCAAGGCAGCAATCACAAAACAGGGTACAACACTCACACCACAAGAGTCTCAAGGCTAGTCAGCAATCATGGTCCTAAAGGAGGAAGAATTAGTATACACTAAACCAGGGGAGTTAATCTCCTAGCAACCGGGAGGTAGATCTAAATGGTATTTGCAACCCAAGCCTCACCTTAAGGTGAGGGTAAAAAAAACTATGATTTAGGCTCGACAGAGAGCCTAAGCTAGGACTGTCAGAACAATCAGTACAACGACACCTGCCCAATAAGGTCTCCCCACCAGATGACCACAAAAAATTCAGAAAATCAAGCAATAATCAATAAGAACTTGACAATAGAGGAAGCAAAATAATCCAATCTGTCAGCAAGCTCAAAGAAAGCCAGTGTAGAAGCTACCCATTATCACTACAAGAACACATGGGTTTGCATAACCCTCCTCAAGCACTGTCGTGACCAGGAGTCAGAGCAAATCTTCTCCTTTGATGTCATAGATCACACATTTGAACGAGAAATCCTGTTAGAGCTCATAGCCTATAAGGAGGAAGATGACTCAAGCACAGAGGAAAATGATGAAGTGTCGCCAAAATTCTAGCCTTATGATAATGATCCAGAGGACCCTAATCTCCATGTAGAAAAAGAGACGAAGCTAGTGAACATAAGCATAGTAGCCGACGTCAAGGAGGTGTGCATCAACGCTAGGTTGACACTACAAGCAATGGCAGAGTTTATCGCTTTCTTTAAGGAATACATAGACGTCTTCACTTAGAGCTATGATGACATGGTCAACTTGGATGTTGAGGTAATTATGCACACATTGCCACTCAAGCCTAATATCAAGCCCATTAAACAAAAGCTCAGAAGATGGAGACCATAGTGGCTGCTCAAGCTCAAGGAATAGATCATGAAGTAGCATAAAGTCGATTTTTTCAAGATCGTCCTCTATCCAGAATGGCTTGTGAATGTAATGCCAGTACCAAAAAAGGATGGGTGGGTCCACATGTGCATAAATTACAGAGATCTTAACAAAATGAGTTCAAAGGATGATTTCCCACTACCTCACATCGACTTCCTAATGGACAACACCGCAGGACATAAGATGCTGTCTTTCATGGACGTCTTCTTAGACTATAACCAGATCAGATGTTAGAAGAGGACATGGAGAAAACATCGTTCATCACCCCTTAGGGAGTCTTTTACCACAAGGTGATGTTGTTTGGGTTAAAAAATGTCAACACTACGTACCAACGGGCGACAACAACCCTCTTCCATGACCTCATGCACCAAGAAGTCGAGGTCTACGTGAATGATATGATCGTCAAGTCAAGAGAACCTGAAGACCACCTAACCTGCCTAAGGAAGTTGTTCAACTGTCTGCAAACGTACAAACTCCATCTTAACCCTAGTAAATATGCATTTAGAGTATCATCAAGAAATCTCCTTAGATATATTATCAGCATGAGGAAAATCGAGGTGGAACCCAACAAAGCAAAAGCAATTATTGACATGCTTCTCCCCACAACAGAGAAAGACGTCCAAGGGCTACTGAGGCATCTATAATACATCAGTCGATTTATCGCCCAGCTTACACCAATCTGTGAACCAATCTTCGAGCTCCTGAGAAAAAATGCCAAGATTGACTGGAGCAAGGAGTGCCAAGCGACTTTTGAAAGGATCAAACAACTTTTAGCGAGGCCTTCGATTTTGGTTCCACCAGTGCCAGGGCGACCACTGCTCTTGTATTTGTTAGTGACACAGCATTCCATGAGTGCAGTCTTGGGCCATCATAATAAATCTAGTTGCAAGGAGCAAGCAATCTATTATCTGAGCAAGAAGTTCAATGATTGCGAGGCAAAGTACACCACCATTGAGAAAGTATGCCTATCCTTGGTCTGGGCTACACAACGCCTGAGGTACTACATGATGGTATATCCTGTCTTGCTTTGGTGTTGTCGTGACTCAATGAAGTACCTGTTTTAGAAGCCATCATTGGTGGACAGATGTGTCAAGTGGCAAGTGTTGTTATCGTAGTATGACATCACCTTCGTCACGCAGAAACCCATGAAAGGATAGGCTATAGTAGACCACTTGGTGGAATTACCCTTGCTACATTATCAGTCCTTGCAAACTCAATTCCACGATGAGGACATATTGTTCGCCATGGACAACTCAAAGTTAGGAGAACTAGGAGATGGGAAACAATGGCACCTCTACTTTGACGAAGTAGTCAATAAAAAGGGGATGGGCATCAGTGTAGTGCTGGTAATGTTGCAGGGCTAGATGATCCCTTATGCCAGGAAGCTAAGCTTCAGATGCACCAACAACGAAGCCAAATACGAGACATGCATCCTTGGGCTCCAAGCTATGCTGGAATAGGGTGTGTGCAAGCTCCAAGTTCACGGTGACACCCTCCTCGTCATCTCACAAGTTAACGGCCTTTGGAAGACTAAAGATTCAAAGTTGATGCCATATCACAGCTATCTTTTGAAACTCATGGCAGAATTCCAAGAGATCCCCTTCTCCTTCATGAGCAGGGCCAAGAATGTCTATGCAGACGCATTAGCAACATTAGCATCCTAGCTCTCGATGCTGGAGGATCATACAGTGAAAGTTTCTATGACCCGAGCAGACCAGCCAACGCACTGCATGAGTGTATAGGAGGCGGATGCAACAGAAGAGCTCCCCTAGTACCAAGATATCAAGGTCTTCCTCGGGACAGGAAGCCTACCTTCAAGTACATCAATTGCAAATTGGAAAACAATGGTGCACCTCGCATCGAAGTATGTCCTCAGAATCGGGCACCTATATCATAGATTGTACAACCAGATGCTTATACGATGTCTGAGCAAGAAAGAGGTCAGTGTTATAATGCCGCAAGTTCACGTTGGGACATGTGGGCAACACAAGAGTGGAATTTTGTTAGCCAAAAAGATCATGTTGTAGGGCTACTTCTGGTCGATCATGGAGGCATATTGTTGCCATTTGGTCTAAAGATGTCACGCCTGCTAGATTCATGGGAACTTGATCCACACTCCACCGCAGCAACTACACAATATGTCTTTGCTATGGCCTTTCTCTACCTGGGGAATTGATGTCATCGATGTCATTCACCCAGCAGCTTCCAACGGGCATCACTTCATCCTAGTGGCCATAGACTATTTCACCAAGTGGATAGAAGCAGCCTCTTACAAGACAGTCATCGCCACCATGACAAAGAAGTTCCTCAGGAACAACATTATAGCCTGGTACGGCGTCCCACATGCTATCATCTTAGACAACTAGAAGAAGTTCACTGCCAAAAGGATCAAAGACTATCTACAAAATTTTTGAATTAATGTATTGCTCGTAGATGAATGGTGCGGTGGAGTCAGCCAATAAGAATCTTGTTAAGATACTGAAGAGAATGGTAGAGACTCACCGAGATTGACACAATAAACTCATGTATGCCTTGTGGACCTACAGAACTGCAGTCTGGATATCTACATGAGCAACCACTTACTCACTGGTCTACGGCATGGAGATAGTGTTACCCGTCAAAGTGGAGATTCCGTCCCTTAGAGTGTTAAAAGAAGTAGAACTTGAAGAAGCCAAGTGAATAGAAGATCGCCTTGTGTAGTTGAACTTGATCGATGAGCGCAGACTACAAGCCATGCATCATGCACACTGCTACCAAAAGCGCATGACCTGGTCATACCAGAAGAAGGTTCGACCAAGGAATTTTGCATCAAGGGATCTGGTTCTCCGTGCTATCCATCTTCTCGACGCCCAAGGCAAGTTCCAGCCCAAATGGCACAGTCCCTTCATTGTTAAGAAGGTCTTTTCCAGAGGCGCCACTATCCTTAAGGGTATGGATCAAGCAGAGTTGCCAGAACCAGTCAATGCATGCTACTTGAAGAAGTACTACCAATGACTGGAGGTCGTATCCGTATCTTGGCAAAGCCAAGTACCACCCCGTGTGTCCTGTTTGCATATTACTACCCATTACATCCATGCATGTGATATCCATTACTTTTGCATTTGCGCATCTTAGTCAACGCTTATTCATGCATCCATACTTTCACCTTCTACAACATTCCACGTCATCATAAGCATAGCTCGATGAGGAAAAGTCAGAAACACCAACCTGTTGTGATTGGAGTTGTCGTATCCCTAGTAGATGCCATCTCAATGTCCTAGTGAGAAAGGGAGCCACCACCCACTAAGAGCTAGGTGAAGCATTCAGATTCCTTACGGCTAAACACCCCCAAAGGGAGATAAAATGATAGGCTGAGAGAGAGTGTGTGAGTCAAAAAAGAATATTCAAAAGGATGCAAAAGAAATAAGAAGATAGAAATTCAAGACAGAAGTCAGCCTATAGAGAGAGGCATGCTGGTTAGCTCCATTCCCAAACCCTTAACATGGAAAGGAGTGGAAGAAAGCCTGTGAAGCCTACGCCGCATATAGAGGGACTAGTCACCCCTTGCAAGTTCCCCACCATTAGATCAGGTCTTATTACCTCCAAAACATGGGAGGATCCAACCTATTTTCCTATGAGAGAGAAAAAGAAAAGTTATCTCGAAAAAAGTGAGTGTGGAGCCCATGGAGTTTGATGTGGAACCAGATTCTTATCATCACACAATACACCATCATCATTCCCCATTGAGAGCTACCAAATACCTAGGCATTAGATAAAGTCTATTGGGTTGAGAGGCTTCTCCTCCTTTCGCATTCAAACAGGCAGTATTGGTTTTCCAAGACTGAGGGCAAAATACAACAGCTCACATGCATCATACATCATGAACTGGGTTACAACTAGGGGCATGTTAGCTGTCTTAGGATTGTGAGCTAGGAGAAGGATATCTTCAACCAGGGGCATGTCAGCTGCTTTTTGGTGAAACCTTCTAGCGTCCTCTACTAGGGGCACGTCAGCTACTTTCTGGTGAAGAACATCAAACGCATCTTGCTAGACCAGAAGAGCCAGTCTTTTTCAGGGCCAAGCTCTAATCCGTCACAGCCACCATGTGAAGAATAGAGTAGGAGAGAGTAGAACGGACCAAGGGTAGTCCAAGCCTGAGAAAGTAAAAGAGAAACCAAAATTGACGTCGCTGAAGCACATCAATTGGGCCACCGATGACAATAGTAAGCAATTGGGGATAAAGACCTTTGCACCTGCACAAGCAAACCAAACAATTGCAAATCAGGCTTTCAAACCACTTTCAAAATCCAAGGGCATCGATTATGGGCCATGGCATCCAAGAACCACGGCATAGTGACGCAAAAGGACCACACGAACAGCCTGCATAGGAAACACAAACGATTCTCCATGCTCAATTTTGCCTTTGGGGTTTGCATGATTACATGACATTCAGAAACTGAAGATAACGAGAATAGAAGTGCAAGGCATAAGCCATTTCATTGAGGTTAAAGGAGTCTGATACAAGAGCTACAAATGGGTGCCATATTACAACCCCTTTCCTAGCCTTTAATCATCAAGGTTTGATCGCAACCTTCTAGGACTCTTAGCACTACTGAACAGAGATGCACCAGGTGCCCTTTTGCAAATGGGCCACGTCTCACGAATGAGGCTCTTGTATTCTAGAGTATAGTCAGAGCCCGCCACTAGACCTAGGTTAGAGGAGCGAATGCAAATGCGCAACCATCGAGCTAGCTCTGTTGTCATGTTCAGTGAGTTTAGAGGGTACAACTAAAGGAACTCCGACATGGGACTCTGCTCATACGCATCTTGGAAATATTTGAACTGATGGAGGACCTGGCCTAGATGGTACTCAACTCTACCAGTCAAGCCTAGCAACACAATCAACTGCATGTCAAAGCTATTGAAGAAAAAAGCAAATGGTTCAGCAGCAGATGGGATGATGTGCTAGGTTACCTGATCATCAGTAAGGCCCACCAAGAGATCATAGAACTCGCGGACTCTTGTGACGGTTCGAGCACGATCACTCCCGCAGTAAGCTTCGAACACAGATCTTCCTAGGCGAATGACTTCCACCCCCATATAGGTAGCCAGCCAAATCTATTAAACAAAATGTCAGTGAAAACTATAGGGAATGGCAATGAAATCAAGGTCTATTACCCACACTAAAGCGCCGTAGCCGTAAAAATGGTGACAATGATGTAGAATCCGGTCCAACCCCCGATAGGTCTCGCCAAAATGACTAGAGTCAAATCTATCTGTCGAGTAACCACGACTAAGGCAATTTTAGCCACCTCAATCTGCACAGTGGTCCAACCATGACTAAATACCAGTTCCCCAAAGAAGCGTGTGACAAATCCACGCAGCCACGATTCATCACCCAGCTCAGCCTACTTTTACAACATTTCACCAAAATAATCCAATCAAAGCATGGGAGTAGAGCCGTCTGTGAAGACAAGTCATTGCCTACACTCTAGAACGCTAAGCCCAATTAGTTGGCGTAAAACAGCAAGATATCCATCACGATGCATGAACATGGGAGGACCCAGCAACCTTGAGATACCACGGATACTCCAGACCTCCTCTAGGGTCAATGTCATTTCAGTTCTGCCAAAGCAGAAGCGTGGTGGGTCGGTTTCCAAAACTGAGTAGCTGCGTGTAATAGATAACAACTCACTTCCACTTGACTAATGTTGAGGAGCTTGG
Organism: Posidonia australis; assembly: GCA_024699735.1. Classification (NCBI taxonomy): domain Eukaryota; kingdom Viridiplantae; phylum Streptophyta; class Magnoliopsida; order Alismatales; family Posidoniaceae; genus Posidonia; species Posidonia australis. Next base: position 2,212 of record JAMKQA010056572.1, on the reverse strand, counting down.
AGGAGATTCCCCACGAGTAGAGCCTCTCTCGGTCATCAGTAGTCAAAGCCCCGATCCAAGTTAGCAAGGTGTTCGAGTAGTGGACAAGAATAACTAGTGTGGGGTATCCTGCATAGAAAATTGAGCAGATAAGGGCATTGTGTGAATACATGAAGTACAATAACATGAAAGCTTATAAAATAAGGAGATCAAACTTAAATCTAGAATTTCTTTTTGGGCACAAGCAAAAGCAAACAGCAGCTTACCATGATAAGGAGGTGATTGAAGAAAGCGAAGAAACCTTCAGTGCCCAAGAATGCTTGAAGGAGCCAAGAGGAAGGGTGGGAAACCAAAGAGGAGATCCCTGTGCACGAAGAAAGGGTGATTGGCCTCTACTTCCAAATCCCTAAGCCCCTTATATGCAGCAGTAGCCGAGTCAATGGCCGGCCTGGCACCTCAAGGGAAGACTGTGGACCAATAATGCGGACATGATGCGTGGACCGATCACACAAAAAATCTAGGGATTTTCCTAAGTTATGCCATATTCCATGGGGTCACACTACTGGCACAAGTTAACAGAAAACAAGAGAAACAAGCCACAAAGCATTCACACAAAACAACAATCATTGCACAGATATGTTCAAAAAAGGATAGTAGCATGTTAGATATCATCGACCAACTATCTAACATACATAAGTCGAGAAATTGTTCCAAAGTACAATAGTCAATACAAGAGCCAGAAATATCCAAAATATGGCTAAAGCCCTTGATCCTCTTCTAAATCATCCCCCTCGCTCCTCCGAGCAACTACGATGACTTGGCGGTCGACCCTACAGTGAATTCTCCTTGTGGCCGAGCAGAAGCAACCTAAGCTCTGACGGTTGAGCTGGAGGCACCAGTTGGGTCCTCCTCCCCAGAGACATCCTTGTCATCCATGCTGGGGTCAAACTTATCACTACTACCTGTGACCACCTCGATCTGAGGGTTGGCACCTTGAAAGAACAAAATAGACAAGTGAGAACAAGCAGACATATGAGAACAGTTCAGAATTAAAATTTTCTTTCAAAAGACTATTTTAATTGGACTACTGCCAAGAAAGCCTTCGACTGCACCTGAGGAAAGACAAGAAGCAGTCAAATCCCAGTAATCGACGTATATAAAGCAGTACAGGAATTAATGGCTTACTAAACAAGCAAAATGGGAATTTACCTTGGCCTACTGGGCCCGCTCCCACCAATCCTTGAGATGATCTTTGAGCCTCTGCGAACAGCGGCACACATGTCAAAGCAAAATTTGGCAAAAGTTCAAGTGCCAACGAGGAGCAATTACCTAGGCCTAGTCCTCAAAGAACCACATCTCCCTCTGACTCTCTCTCAACTTCTCATTGAACAGGTGGGGCTTGCCATCTTGCCCAAACCAGGTTAGATAGTCATCATAGTTAACCAAGCGGAAGGCATAGTGGCTCCGCTCGAGGAAAGCTACTATAGTGACCGACCGGGCCCTCGCCCAAGTCGAAGCCTAACACTCCATGTCATCCAAAGGATGCAAAGGGATACAAAACTCATTCATATATTGGTGGCAAACACGTCTCAAGAGGTAGTAAGCGGACCTCTTCAAGCAGAAGAACTTTACCTGTTTTCGGCAAAGAACCCTGACGGAGTTTAGTGGGGCCCAATCCACTTGCTCATATCACTCAAAGGGCCACAGGTCCACTTGAAATGTAAATACAGCAACTGGTCAGATGTCAAACACTACAAGAAAAATTAGAATTTGCAAGGACAAGCAGCGAGGACTTCGTGAGGAAATGTCCTCGTAAACATATAACGAGGAGATATAGCGGGGATCTTGCGAGGAAATGTCCTCGCTTAAAGTTAGCGAGTAGGTAGCGAGGACATTCCTCGTTAGTGTCCTCGCTAATTCCGATATAAAATACCTCGACGCAGGACATTTAATCGTCTGCCTCTCTTACCCTAAATCCCTTCATCCGCCCTCTCTCGACGGTGCGTCCTCCGACCTCCGCAATGCCGCCGACCTCCGCAGTGCCCCGCATTGCCTCTCTCGACGGTGCGTCCTCCGACCTCCGCAGTGCCTCCCGTCTCTCGACGGTGCGTCCTCCGTCCTCCGACCTCCGCAGTGCCTCCCCTCTCTCGACGGTGCGTCCTCCGTCCTCCGACCTCCGCAGTCCTCCGACCTCCGCAGTGCGTCCTCGACGGCCCGCTGTTGTTTCGATCGA
>JAMKQA010056571.1:0-24865 GCA_024699735.1 Posidonia australis | reverse complement strand
GCAATGGCAAGGTAGTTTGTTATGTGTTGTTATGGGTGGTTCGAGGTTGTTAGGGTGGAGTGGGAAGTGGTTAGGGTTGTTATAGGTTGTTAGAAGTTGTTATAGTTGGTTAGGTTGTTATGGTGGAGTGGAAAGTAGTTAAGGTTTGTTATAGGTTGTTAGAAGTTGTTATAGGTAGTTAGAGATTATTATGTTGGAGTGGGAAGTGGTTAGGGTTGTTAGAGGTTGTTGTAGGTTATTAGGATTTAGGTTTAGGGTTTTGGATTATGGTTTTTTAGGGTTTTGGATTAGGTTTAGGGTTTTGGATTAGGTTTTGAATTAAATTTAGGGTTTTGGGTTAAATTTAGGGTTTTGGATTAGGTTTAGGTTTGTTTTAGGGATTTGGATTAGATTTAAGGTTTTGGATTAGGTTTAGGTTAGTTTTAGGGATTTGGATTAGATTTAGGGTTTTGGATTAGGTTTAGGTTAATTTTAGGGTTTTAGATTAGGTTTTGTCGATGAAATTAGGTTTGGATGTCTAGTTGGTCTTGTGGAAAAGTAATTGAGAGCCCACCAACCAAAAGTTCATTCCAGAAGAAACTACTTGCCAACCTGCAAAATAGGGGAACCAGAAACAGGGCAGATGCACTACCGACATTGGCTAAACACCTATAAGGTGCATCCTCTTAGAGTCTACACCATAGTACCTCGAGAAACCATAGTGTTATACATCTAGGTCCAAACGGTACCCTAAGTCTTAGCACCTAGAGCTACCGTAGTATCATACGTCCAAGTCTAGACGGCACCTCGACCTGTGGATCATAGCCTTAGTCTCGTAAATGACAATCTGAGAGTATCGTACCTCAAGGATCCAACAAACACTTGACTATTGCCTCTTGGTCTCCAACCTTAACCTGGGTGACACACTTAACCACTCAAGAATGTCATCACATTCCCTAGTCTAAACAACATGTCCCTTCAGTATATTGGCCCACCATACCAGAAAATCATGGAAAAACTTTTTAAAACACTACCACATTATATTTGAAAACCATTTTCAAAACTATTGATATATCTCCAAGGTATTCAAAAAACTAAACACCATTTTAGTATTTAAAACACTAGAAACCAAAACATCAAAACATCAAAAATCAAAGTCTGGATTGGGCCCTAGAGTTGCAAGACCCACCTGGGTATCCCACCAGTGGGACTAGACTATGTGGCTTGCTCGCGGGGTGTCCTCTACACCTAGGTGAAATGGCCTACAACAAAGTGGAAACCCAATGACTACGTAAAGGCCAATCTCGCTTCACACAAAACCAAATCTAGCAAATAATATACCAAAATGTATGAAATCAAGCATGCTTTCTATCGATAGCAAAATCACCAAATTTCAAGCAATAAAACTCATGAAATCCACCAAAGAAGGCTCTAGTCAATAGTACCAATTAGAATTAAATAATAGGGATTAAAAATCCAATTCTCAACTGTAGACACCTAGATTTTGTAGCCACTTGTTGGTAGATTCCTCTAAAAGAGCTTGCCATAGTTGCAGCGAAGTGTTTCCCAACATCAAATCCTACCTAGCATCCCAAACCAACCCAAAACCCTAAATTACTCTAAGTCTTAGCAAAACCACTAGCCTTAGGAGTCCAAGCCCTTTTGGTGGTCTAACATGCAAGGAAACGAGCCCAAAATCCATGTAACAGGCCTAACAATACCTACAACGTGGGTCGCCATCGCAACTTGCTACCACAGCTAACTAGCATGGATGGTTTCCACAAGTGGCTAGCGTAGATCATTAGCACAACATTCATGAGTCAATAGTAGAAATGTAGAGGAATTGGTTGGTCCTTTTATAGTTGGACCACTGAATCCTCGCTTCCTATTGGCTCACATCGATCTAACTATGTCCCTTGACATTATTGGACCATCATACCCCTTATCCCAATCCTAAACTCAATCCAATCCCATTAGTTTAATCTTAGCCATTCCTCATTGATTCTGTTTTAAATCCATGCAACTCATGCGTTTCCCACCACCTATATAACCATTCCTACTTCATCATTGACTAGGCTATGGGTCCAGAAGCCATCATTGCCAACGAGAGACCATCCCACAGCTTTGCCATCCACTCTCATCATCAGCCATTGCAACCCATCGCATTTCCAGCCACCATAGCAGGCCCCTAGGCTTCCCAAGCCTCTACACCACCCTCTCATCCTTGCAAACCCATGACCTTCACCACTAGTAGCCAAACACAGCTTGCATACCTCCCACCGCATCGCAGTAACCTCCTTGACCGAGCACCATTGTCATCGGCCATCTACACCATAGTCGAGCTGTCACACATCACCCTTGGCACGTCTAGACCTTACGCACCTTGCCCATCATGTCCTGCAAGTCATCTTGCCTCTACACACTGCAACCAGACCTAGCCTTGCCTCCCTCACTGCTGTTGAGCAAGCCTAGGCTAGAGTGACGCCATTGCATGCCATAACATTAAGAGAGACAATCGAGCGCACAACATAGGTAAGCATCCTTGCAATTAGATTAATTCCTTCTTCCAGTTGCTCATTGTTTTTTCTTGATGTTGCTTTGCATGCATCTGCCTATGTTTTTTGTCTTCCATGCATCCATTGGTCATTGACGATGGGTTCCTTGCCCATTTTAGGCTATTGGCCCTTGAGCACGAGGTGTGACCCATCCAACTGTGCCTCTTCCTTCCTCCATCCTTCATTGACGTCATAGAGAGCTCCTAGAGCCCATGGTCAGTTTCCATGGCTGTGTGGGCTGACGAAACCCAACGGTGGAGGCACGAGATGGTGAGATGCATGCATGCATCCTAGGCCTCCATTTCATCTTTAAAAGTGTTCATTGTAGTTCATACATGCTTCCCATGTGTTGAAATGCTGATTTGCATCGTCCCATTCCATCATTGTGCAATGAAAAGCTTGTCGCTTGTTTCGTAAAACTAGTAGCGTGGGTAGCTAGTGTGACTGACAACCACCAGCCACCAGTGCGGTTAACTAGTGTAGGTGGCCAATATTGATCGTCAGATCCAGAGCAGGTAACACAACTGAGCACCCATTCATTGTTCTGTTTGGATTTCTCTCCTATCCTTACATGGCATCACACGATTTCCGCTCATCTTCATGATCTTACCTGCATTGCATGGTCTTATTCATATTTTGGCATTTGGCATTGATCCACTAAGATGATGATGCTTATTATTTGGAGTTCTAAGGACCAGGCATCATGATCTGGTGTACTTCTCTAGTGGATTGTACCAATGTGATTCATACACTTGAGTGCCCTAGTTCAGAACACATATAGCGTGGCTGAGCATTAGATTGTATGGTTTTCAGCCCCGCATGTTTTATTCACGTGTTGGCATGGCATCGAGCATCCATCTCTAGGCATGTATTAAGGTGCAAGCATACATTTGCATTGGCCACACATGTGAGCAATTTAGCCAAGAAAGACTGATTTGTTGGGCGTATGGAGGTGCTTAACATCTTCCCCATGTGTAACAAAAGATAAATCTTGCTGGAGCACCTCTAGCTGAACTGGGATCACATGCGATGCATTTGCCAGATACTTCCTCAGCATGGGGACATGGAAGATGTCATGAACCGACGACAACTCTGGTGGTAGATCCAACCGATATTCAACTTTACAAATCCACTGTGTGATCTGGTGTGGGCTAATATGTCGAGGACTCATGTTCCTATACTTCTCAAACCTCATCACGCCCTTAGTCGGCAATACCTTCATAAATACATAGTCTCACACCAGAAATTTCAATGGTCTTTGCCTCCTATCAACATAGCACTTTTGCCAACTCTATGCAACTAATACTCACTTATGGATTAGATCTTCCCTATATGCATACAATTGCACGATCTCTGATCTATGGAGCTACCGTTCACCTACCTCACTATAGCAAACTAGAGATCTGCACCACCTACCATACAAGGCTTCATGTGGCACCATCCCAATGCTAGAATGATAGTTGTTGTTGTAGGCAAACTCCGGCAATGGAAGATGAGCCTCCTAGCTCCCTTGCAACTCCAAGGTACATGCTCTCAACATATCCTCCAATGTTTGGATGGTCATCTCCATCTGATCATCTGAGTAAGGATGAAACGCCATGCTAAATTGAGCATCTTGCCAAAAGCTTCTTGCAGAGTCCTCTAGAACCTCGAAGTGAACCTTGTGTCTCTATCAAACACATTGGACATGGGAACACCATGCAATTGGAAAATCTATGACACGTACAATTCTACCAATCGATGCATTTGAAGATTCACCTGTATGGTAAGAAAATGCACTAACTTGGTTAGCTAATCTACGATCACCCACACGATATTGTTCTTTGTCCTAGTACGTAGCAAACTGGTCACAAAGTCCATGGAGATGTGTTTCCAATTCCACATAGGAATGTCCAATGACTGCAAGGTTTCTTCTAGGCTTCTGATGCTTTGCCTTGACTAATTGGCAAGTCATGCACTTCACCACATGATCAGCAACATCTTTCTTCAGGCCTAGCCACCAGAAATTCCTCTTCAAGTTCCAATACATCTTGGTACTCCTAGGATGAAGGGTGTACTTGGACTGATAAGATTTGCCTAGTAACCTCTGCCTGGCCTCCTCATACTAGGACACATACAATTATAGATCATATCTAAGCTCTCCATATAGCCTAACAGAAAAGTGAGGCTCTCCTCTAGCCTCCAGCATCTTGAAAACAACTTGAACAAAAGGATCTAACTACTGACAGGCAACAATAAACTCCACTAACTTGGGGTGGACATACAAGTTGGACACCCAAGCACCAACCATTCCTCAAACTTGTCTCTTGGGCATGCAACCCACCAAATCCTCAAGATGGTCCACTCCTTGACCATCAAGCTCGCCATCACGTGTGTACACTAACCCAGAGCATCAACAACCATGTTGGCCCTAAGGTGGTAAGACAAGCTAAAATTGTAGTCCTTCAGATACTCTGCCCATTTGCATTGCCTCATGTTGAGGTCCTTCTGAGTAAATATGTACTTTAGACTTTGATGATTCGTGAAGACCTAAAAATGCTCTCCATATAGATAGTGTCGCCACAACTTCAACACAAACACTACAACAACCATCTTGAAATCATGGATAGGGTTGTTTTCCTCATGATCCTTCAGCTGACAGGAAGCAAATGTTGTAACATTGCTATGCTGCAATAGAATACTACCCAACCCAACACCACTAGCATCACTATTAACTGTGAAGCCACCTCTTCTAGATGGCAAAGTCAACATAGGTGCTTGAAATAGACAAGCCTTCAACTCATTAAAGCTCGCATCGCAACCATGGTCCCAAACGAATGGAACTCCCTTCCTCATCAACTCTGTCAAAGGCGCAGCTATAGAGGAAAAGTCCTTGATGAACCTCCTATAATAGGCTACCAAACCCAAGAAGCTTTTGATCTTTGATACTATCTTGGACTTCTCCCAACTACTCACTATCTCAACATTGACAGGATTTATTCTGATGCCTTATTAAGGAATATAATCTAGCATAGCTAGAGTTCACACTTGGAGAAGTTGGCATACAATTGATTTTGCCTTAGAGTATCCAATACTACCCTCAATTGGATGGCATGAGTCTCCACATCTAGACAGTAGACTAGTACATCATCTATAAATACCACCACAAACTTATCCAAAAAAGGTTTGAATATCCTATTCATCAGATCCATGAATGCGGTAGGTGCATTGGTTAGGTTGAAAGACAACTGTAAACTCATAGTGGTCGTATCATGTCCAGAAGGTAGTCTTCTGAATATCTGAGTCACAAATTCTCAACTAATGATATCCTGACTTCAAATCAATCTTCAAAAATACCAAAGTAGACTGTAGTTGATCAAATAAGTCATCAATGTGGGGCAAAGATTACTTGTTCTTCACTATTATTTGGTTCAACATCCGATAATCAATACATAAGCAGAGCGAACCATCCTCCTTGCAAATTGTTGATACCTCTGATTTTACAGGTAGATTTGGATGGATCCAGGAGAAAGGAAGTGACCTATGAAGATGTTGAGTCCACTCATTTTAACCAGTGGTTGCCAGTTGGTCCTTAAAAAGATGGTCAATGGGCTCAAGGTCTACTTGACTGGCTTTTGCTAGGCCAAGTGGTATTTCCAACTTGTTATATATGACGTGTCTTCCAAGCATTTATAGCTAACAGAAGTAGGTGCCGGAAATAACTGGCAAAGTGCCCTATTTCAGTATTGGAAGGCGCAGGAGTCTTTCTCGTCGTTTGGATGCCTGATTCTTCAGTAGCGATGGCTAGGATGGATCCCAACTTTGCTCTTTAACCTCCAGGAGCTTGATGCCCCAGATCTAATGTCGAATTCACTTGGGACAGCCACCGAGACCCATCGCCACCATCTGCTTCTGGCCGTTACACATCTACAGCCTTGGATCACTCCCACTGCCTATTTAAAGGCCTCTGCGTCGTGCCAGAGGGATCATCAGAGAGAACACCCTCACTCCAGCTCAAGAATTCTATCTCCAGTCTACCTTCAGTGATCCCCATCCTAACCTTCGTGCTTTTGGCAATGGCTCCAACTGTAATCGACGTTGTTTCAGCCTTGAGGTGCCTCCAGTGATCTTCGACACACCACATGTAAGCCTCTAACTCTTCCCCAATCTTGTTTAAGTCTAGTGTCAGTGTGCGTGCCGTCAAGTGTCGAATTCTAGTGTTGATCTTCTTTATCTTTGGCAGACACTGTAAGAAACCGTGACAAGGCTCTTCTCCCCTCTAAATACGCTCTAAGTCAGAAGCAAGGTTCATGAGCCTTGTGTCCTTCACAGGCATGCTTTGGAGGATCTTTTTTCTCTCTTCTCTTGCCATCGCGGACTAGGTAACGGTTCTCGCTGAAGTTTAGTCAACGATGACAATTGCGGTCGGGGAAAGGTGTCCCGGTTTGCTTCTTTGGTTATAGCCTGTGCTTGTATGCTCTTCTTGCTTCCCCAACCTCACTGGTCTCTTGACAGGGCTCGCCAACCTCAGACGAGGTCGATCAGCATGTGTGTCGGTGGGGTAGACCGATGGAAGGGCCCATCGATCCTTCCATCAATCTGAGCTTGCAAATTCATTCATCCACCATTCCTTTGCATTACCGGTGTTTCACTTTTACCTCTTGTGCCTCATCAATTGCCCTTGAGACCTGTCAGTCTTCCACCGCAGCCGTCAAGTGATCACATCGGTGTGCTGGATGGTGGAATGATTAGAACAGTCGTCCAATCATTTGATTGCATTGAGGAGTTTTCTTGATCTAGGTTTGATTCCTAGGTGTCTAGATCATCTTTCCCAGCCTCACCGTGGCACCGTAGGCCTTGCCGTTTACCGTTGAGGCCGGCAAGCGTGTTTTCTATTAAGGTCAATTAGGAGAGGAATCCAGATGATGTTTTCTTTGCGTGATTGTCTGGAAATGTTCCCCTCATTCCGTTCTAGCTTCTCCTTTGAAGTGGTGCTGCAATCGCCCTCGATTTGATAGAGATTTGATCAGAGTTTGACATTTGGACTAGAGATGGGTCACGTAATTCCTGACAATGGTGGAAGCTGATGAATTGTCTTGGTGAGTGGAGCTAGCAGTTACAGGTGACGGTTTCAGCTAACAGAATCAATTAGCGAAAATCATCAGCGTGGGGCCCTAGAAATCAAGTAATTATAACTGATTCTTTACTTCTTGGTTTGACCACCCTTCAATTCCTTGATTTCTGTTTGGATTCCTTGACAATCTCTATTTCAACCTAGGGCATATGCTATTTTTGGCATGATTTGCCAAATATGCTCTTCCTTTGCAATTTTATCCTATTTCCCCTTGTTTTCTGATTTTCATGATTTTATGATTTTTTGATTTGAGTTGGGAATTTATCACCCAAGGGCGACATTAACAAGTTTGACAAAATCGACATGGACCCAAATACGGATTATTTTCCCCTTTTTACTTTCTCAAGTTTTACCAATTTCCACTATTTTGAGTGACACTCTCCAAACATTTCTAATTTTCCATAATTTTCCTATCACCCAAGGGTGTACAATGAAGTGGCATTCTCAATGCCTACATGGTCCTTAGGATTATTTTCCTTATCATTACTCTTTTATTCACTATTTCCGTGGAGATTCGTGTCATATTTTCGTATTCATATAAGGCATGTGCATTCGCAGTAGACAAGCATACACACACTAGATCATGAGTAAGTAGGTAACCTTGAAAGACCTATTTCTTCGAGCATATGGGGGTGCTTAACACCTTCCCCATGCATAATATGAATTCCTACCCTTTCTTTGGCCTGTAGTAATTTGCATGCTGCAACCATTAGGCACGGAGCACACATGTGTTTCTTTGCATTGATTTCTCTGAGTTTTCTTTGTTTTTGGTTTTCCTCATCTTTCTATTAAAAGACTAGGTGGCGACTCCTTTTCGTTATCCTTTTTCTTATCCTTCCTTGGTGTTTCTGAGTCGAATCATCTTTGTCAGATTCACCATCTTCACTGTGACCATATCAGGATTCTTTGTGTGTTTCCACGCACCATAGAGTCATGCAAAGTTCCACCGGCATGGTCACAAGAACTGATGACTCCGTTGGGGATACCAAATTCTGGCTTTCGTATGGATTTCTTGCTTACTTGGTGTTGTCCTATGCCTTGTGTTAGCTTGCTTGTTCTGCTTGCTTGTATATGTTTGATTGTATACACCTTTGCTTTATTTACACAAATGCTATGACACAGCATATGCACATGATCTGATTCATGCCTTTTGTAATGATGCTTGCTTCTCTTTCACTTACTTGATAACACAACACTTGCACATGCCATGCTCATGCCTTTTGCTTGTTGAGTGAGTATTTGGATGACATGTTGTGTATTTTCTTCCCTTTCTGCATTTGACATGACTAGGAGAGTAGAGGCATGTTGTTTCCCTTGCTAGTTAGAATCAAACACACAAATTCAGTAGAACAAATAATTAGGCGTAACTAGAGACAAATGCTCACAATCCCTTTTGATTGAATAAAACGCGAGTAAAAGACACTAAGCATATGTGCATGAATGATCATATAGGAGCATGCATCTTCTCCTCTTAAGGTCCACCTACTTAGTCTAAGAACGGTAGTCTAGTTACCTATTCTTTGGCTTCAGCGTAGGACGTGTGGCTAGTCTGCTCCCCTTTGTTAGGGTCATGTCGGTGTTAGTAGAGGGTACAACTCTTTGCTACTGCAGGAGTCGAGGCCACCAAAGCACAACCATTCATCGCTTGATGTTTGGCTGGGAATGGAATGGAACCTTATTTTCTATCCTAGGTCGAAGGCCTGTATACCTCAAAAGAGTCGAAATTAGAGAGCTTGATAGGATACACTTAAATGATGAGAGAACGCATGATTAAAGCATTCATGTACATGTGTACCATTCATGCCACAGTAATAAATATTTGCATAGCACTCACATTTTCTTTTCCTGTTTTGTCTCTTTTCTCTTCCCTCACAAATTGGTTTTTTCTTTTTCCAAAGTTTCGAGCACGAGTTCCTTAGCCAGAGCCTAGGTGATCCTTTTGGTGACCTCTACTTCAAGGCACAGTTCTTGACTGTCTTTCCTCAAGCTATTCGTTACTTTCGAAAATAGCTCCTCGTAGGTGTCGTCCCCCGGTTTACGATCGCAGTCCTATTCTCACCCGCTTGCAGTCCATCATGGCCTAGCGAGCTACTGAGTCTCTTGTTCCAGCTATTTCAGAGGGGATCCCTATTTCTACCCTTCATTCATCCCTCATTTTGACATTTATTGCTTCATTTACTCTCCACAAAAGCCACTTTCAGGAACGTGGAGTTTCCTACCCTCCTATTTTGGGACACTGGCAGTCCCTAATCGGTCTGGAGCCTATCACTGAAGCGGTCACAGTAACCACCACAAGGACTCCTGATCTAGCAGTGTCCTGTCCTTTGGCTAGCTCGACTCCTTTTGACACCTAGCTGACCGCAATCGTCTCTTCTGTAGGAGCTCTGCCTACTGGATCCTTGATCTTCCATCCCCCTTTGACATCCCTACCGCTTGCTATTCCGAACATCGATACTGCTACCAATGGTTATGCTATCGTGCAATCTCAGCAACTCTTGGCCCTTGCACAGAGATTGTAGAACATGATTTTCACTCTGGATCCTACTTTGACTGCTTCCATCTATCCTGTTCCTAAGGTTCCATATTAGTTAGCTCAGACATTCCATGCTGCACCTATCTCACCACCATCGTAGCCATTGCCATAGCTTCTCGCTACTTCGGCGACAGGCACTACATCTCTGCCATTAGCATCATCACCATTGTACACACAGCATATTCCTCCATCTGTTGGTGGCTAGCCTTTTGGACTAGCAAGAGCACAATGACCTGTGAACCTGGCCATACCGGTGCAACATTTGTTGCTCCCGCACGCAGCACCACGTCTAGCACTACATGCTACCATTCTTGTACCCTTGCATCAGATTCAGGCCTCAGCATACATACCACCACAAACAACACACACACACGGGTACGCTGATCATCACGTCACGACACCAGGTGGCAAGATGATAGATCTGGAGGAGCACATGGGTGCTATTAATACAACATACGTGGGATCCACCCTAGTTGTACAATCAATGTCAGCAGCGACCCCAAATGCTCTCCTTACAAGGATGAGCGATCTGGAAAGAGCACTACATCTAGTGTAGGGCAGGGATCGCCAGTCTTATACCTTTCAGGACCTTTGCTACTTTCCAAAGGCTGTTCTCACCTAGAACTTTCACATCCCAGAATTTGAAAAATGCAATGGTAAAGGCTACCCCATTTCACATCTGAGGCCGTATTCTGGCGATCTTGCTCAGTTACAGGCTGATGAAAGGCTACTTATTCGCCTCTTCCAAAAAAGTCTCACAGTTCCCACTTTAAAGTGGTTTAAATCACTACACATGACCATCATTAAGACCTGGAATGACCTTAGCCACGCTTTTCTAGAACAAGATTCATTCAATCTGGTCCTAAAGCACATGGACCTAGTCGCAACCAAGCAAAAGCCCCATGAGCTGTTTAAGGAGTACGTCGGGTGCATGTGGGCCCTCGCTTCACAAGTCCAAGATAGACCTTTTGATGAAAAGTCTATCAAGGTGATAATCTGAGGAGCACAACCAGCCATAGGGGCACTGCTGAGCATTCAACCCATTTCCACATTTGCATCCCTAATCAAAGTTGACACCCGAGTTGAGAGCTCATTGCATATCGAAAGCTTTCTTGCTTTAGCAACATTCGCCAAGCAAACAATGGCTTTGAATCACAATGGTGGTAGTAATGGATCTAACATCAGCTACACGCAGATGAAGGATGCTGCCAAGAATGCTATGGCATATGTAGGAGCTCCTATTATACCAGTCAATGTGCTAAGCTCGCCAGCTCCGAATCAGGTGGTTTATACTCCTACACTTAGGACACCATGCACCACACAAATCACCACGACTGCCGAGCAAGTATACTAGCAAGCACTGATAAGGCAAGGGCGCAACCAAGGACACAGGCGGCCTCGACAGCCCAGAAGAGATTACACTCCTCTAGTCGAGCCATTGAGTGCTGTGTTCCCAAAAGTTGCATCACTCTTGAAGCTTCCTGAAGTTCACCTACCACCAAACTTGCTTCTGTGGTGGTATAAAGCAGACTTATTTTGCAATTTCCATAGAGTCGCAGGGCACTCTACGGATAACTGCTTCACACTCCAGAGAACCATACAAGACTTGATTGACCAAAAGGTCATCATCATCAACACATAGGATGAAGAGACTTCATTGGCTACATCGGCACCACATTCTTCAGCATCTGCACACACCAACATAGTGAACCGGCCCCTACCTGAGCATACGGGAACAGTCAAAACCTTAGGAATTCATTTTGTTTCTTCTGTTGTGTTTACACCTCCTCCGTTTGATCCTTCTCTTCTTATCCATGATGTCTTAGCTCCTTTTCCACATCAGCTTTACTAGTTCCTTGTTGAAACTTCTAGCTCTACAATCAATATGATCTAGTTAACTGCTAAGCCGGAGCGTGCAGCTACTAGACCCGCCATGTAGTCCACCTCACCATCCATTTGTTTGTTAGCTAGACCAAAGCTAGAGCTAACTCAGAGGATATTGACATTTGCTCCACTCATAGTTTCCCCAAACACATCAACCTTGGTCCCAGCGGAGTTGGAGGCTCGTACTCTTGTGGTTATAAACCTGACACAGGATACCCATCGTATGCTTTACAACTACGCCACAGAGATGTGTGTTGAGGTGACGCGATCAGGATGGGTATACAAGGCCCCAGTTCCAGCCAGTAGGTCCAACCAACCAACAGCTTTACTGCCTCAACCAGAGAACCAGACTTCCAACCCAATTCGAGAAGAAGCACCCCCAAGAGTCAATCCTACCACTACCAAGGACCAACCTATAGCTGACATCACAACCTAATTGAAAAAGGTTAAAGCAGATATTTTGATTTGGGACCTGATTCACACATTAGTTGAACATAAGGAGGCCTTTCTCCAAGTTTTCCAAGATACCCATGTTTCCTCAATAATACAACCACCAGTCCTAGAGAACATGGTGGGAATGGTAGCTGCACTATAGGTGATCTCTTTTTCCAACTCAGAGTTACCACCGGCAGGGATTAATCACAACCAACCCCTGTTTATCATGGTGTAGTACAAGAACTTTCGCATTCCTCTTACTTTGGTGGATATTGGTGCGGGCCTAAATGTTTGCCCCTTGTGAACCACAAGCCAGATCAGATTCAAATCCAAGGACATACCCTAATTGTAAAGGGAATGACGACATTAGACAACACGCACCATGATGCTTTAGGAATTTTTGTTATTGCTCTGATTGTTGGTCCTACCCATATCAAGGTGGAGTTTTATGTTGTTGACCTTGAACCATCTTTCAATCTCTTCCTTGGGCGCCCTTGGCTTCCCAAGCATCAGGTTATCCCCTCAACTCTTCACTGAATGATTAAATTTTGTTAGGACAACGACATTGTTGTTGTAATGGTGGGAAATTTTGAAAAGGAGAAAGTCGAGGTGGTTTCTTCATTGTCTCCTCAAACTATTCATTTTGACCCCCAAGCCTTCTGATGTGCTTTATCGAGTTAACTGTTTTGAGCCTGTCAATTTCATTCCGATTATCGAGCGTGCCAGCCATTTGGCCACTTTCGGCAATCCTTTTACGATGGTCGAGAATCTTTGCAAGAGATGGGGGTACGAGAAAGGAACACCTCTCAGGCAGAATGGCCAAGGAATCATCGAACCAATTGCAGCAGAGAAAAGACGAGAATTGGAAGTGCTAGGATATGAATGGAAGCCGCAGGATGGATTCTTGAGGAATCGTTAGTCCCAAAAACTTCTTATTCCATGAAATTTATCTTACTTTGTTAGTGTAGGTTTTCTAGATCCTAATCAGAGTCCTTTTGTTGCAGAATCTGTACAGAGTGGACCAGCCAGTGGACCCAAGTGGGTCTGTGTTGAAGACTATTATTCAGAGGAGGAGGCTGCAAGTGACAAAGCAATTCAAACATCATCTTTTTCACCATGGACAATTAGACTTGCGTTGCCACCTCTAGAATTGGTTGAAGGTCCTCCCACAGACCCTGTTATGATTACAGTCTCAGCAAGATTAGTTCTATCAGCAGCTTTGCCATCATTGCAGTTAGTTCTGATAGAGTCACAGCTAGATCAGCCAAAGTCATCCTCTAAAGTAAGAGAAACCACCAATGCGTATTATGTGGACTTTGCTTCCGATGAAGAGGAAGGATATGCTATGGTGGCACGAGTTGATAGCATGCTTAGCGATTTAGAAGTTCTATTCCAAGAACAGTTGGCAACATTGTAGAAGATACAGAGAGTGAACTCAAGCGTGGAAAGGGAAAGGCTGTGGTTACAAAATTCAGCTCAGAACAGTTGGTTTCCATGACCAGTTCACCATCATGGTCCTAGAAGAAGCAAGATCAGTGAATGCTAGACCACTAGAGTTTATCTCCTATTAGCTGGGAGGCAGGTCTAGTTGGTACTACTAGTTTCGGCCCCACAAGAGTAGTGGGGTCCAAAAAAAAAGATCCTAAGTTAGGCTCAAGAAAGAACGCAGGCAACAGCACTCACATCAGTCAGTCAAAGGACAGTCGCCCATTTGTCACACACATTGTACATACAACCAAAGAAAACCTGAAAAATCAAAACAATCATCTGCACAATAAGGCTTTGGAAATAGTACAACAGCCAAGTACATCTGCAAGTTCGGGTGTGTCAGAATCAGAGATTGTCAAAGGAACTTACAAAACGACCAAAGTGACGGTGATCGTTTTGAAGCATCATCAAGGGTAGAGTTTCGAGCAAATATGCATCTTTGAGGACACTGACCTGTCTTTTCAGCAAGAAGTCTTTTAAGAGCTAATTGCATATGAAGAAGAGGATGATGCAGAAATAGATGAAGATAGTCATGTCGTACCTGATTTTCAACCTTATGATGATAATCTAGAGAGCCCGAATTTCCATGTAGAAGAGGAAACCGAGCTTGTAAACATTGGCACTGCGGAAAATGTCAAAGAAGTGCGAATTAATGTCAAGCTCACAGCACAGACTCGAGTAGAATTTGTTGAGCTTCTCCGAGAAGATGCAGATGTTTTCGCCTGGAGCTATGATGACATGGTCGGACTAGATGTTGAGGTAGTAGTGCACACATTACCGCTTAAGCCCAACGTCAAGTCGGTCAAACAGAAGTTGCGTAGATGGCGGCCATAGTGGCTGTTGAAGCTTAAAGAAGAGATAAAGAAGCAACATAAGGTCAACTTCCTAAAGGTCATCCTATATCCAAAATGGTTGGTCAATGTGGTATCAGTGTCGAAGAAGGATGGTCGGATTCGAATGTGCATTGACTACAGGGACCTAAACAAGGCAAGCTTGAAGGATGATTTCCCACTCCCACACATCAATGTGCTTATGGATAATACTGCAGGACATAAAATGTTGTCATTCATGGATGGATTCTCAGGTTACAACAAAATCAGAATGGCAGAGGAGGATATGGAGAAGACGTCCTTCATCACCCTGCGGACAGTATTCTATTACAGGGTTATGCCATTCGGACCGAAGAACGCCAGGGCCACATAGCAGTGGGTGATGACGGTATTGTTCCATGACCTCATGCACCAAGATATCAAGGTCTATGTGGATGACATGATAGCTAAGTCATAAGAGCCTGAGGAACACATTGCCTGCTTGACAAAGCTGTTCAATCGCTTGCGAAAGTACAAGCTTTGGCTTAACCCCGATAAATGCGTATTTGGGGTGTCATCCGGCAAGCTTCTGGGATATATCATTAGCCAAAGGGGAATTGAGGTGAAGCCTAACAAGGCTAAAGCTATCATCAAGATGCCTCCTCTTACAACAAAAAAGGAGGTTTGAGGGTTTCTAGGTCGGTTGTAGTATATCAGCCGGTTTATTGCCTAGCTAACACCGATTTGTGAGCCAATTTTCAAACTCCTGAGGAAGAACGCACATGTCCGTTGGAGTGATGAGTGTCAAGGGCTTTTGACAAAATTAAGCGACTCTTGGAAAGGCCGCCACTCCTAGTTCCCCCGACATTAGGACGTTCTCTATTGCTCTACCTGTTAGTAACACAGCATTTGATGGGTGCAGTCTTGGGTCAGCATGAAGAGATAGGCCGTAAAGAGAGGGCTATTTATTACTTATGCAAGAAATTCAATGATTGCAAAGTTAAATACACCACAATCGAGAAAGTCTGCTTGTCTCTTATTTGAGCCATACAATGCTTGAGACATTATATGATGGCATATCCTGTTCTACTAGTGTGTCGACATGATCCCATGAATTACCTATTCTAGAAGCCAGCACTGGTGGGCAAATGTGTCAAATGGCAAGTGCTCTTATGACAGCTTTATATCACTTTTGTCACCCAAAAGTCCATTAAAGGACAGGCTATGGCAGATCATCTATGAAATTTACCGTTACCAGAATATTAGCATCTAGAGACTCAGTTTCTCGATGAGGATATATTGTTTACCATGGAAGAGGATGAGCCAAGAAAACCCCGTGACAAGAAGCGGTGGCATCTCTACTTTGATGGCGTAGTTTACAAGCGAGGCATGGGCATCGGGGCAGTACTGGAAACTCCACAAGGTCAAATGATCCCACTTACTTAAAAGCTAACTTTTGTATGCACCAATAATGTGGTAGAGTATGAAGCATGTATTCTTGGACTCCAGGCTGCATTAGAACATGGTGTGAGGAAGTTACATGTGCACGGTGATGCCAAGTTGGTCATCTCACAAGTTAGTGGCAACTGGAAGACAAGGGATCTGAAATTGGTGCCATATCACACCCATCTTTTTTTAAAGGTCATGTCCAAATTTGCAAAAATACGCTTCTCTTTCATGAACAGAGCCAAGAATCTATGTGGATGCGTTAGCAACCCTTGCATCTTGGTTGTCCATACCAGAGGATCGTACAATGGAAGTGTCAGTAGCTTGCACAAACCAGCTGGCACATTGCATGAGCATAGAAGAAGTGAATCCCTCTGAAGAGCTCCCATGGTATCATGGCATTAAAGTCTTCCTAGAAATTGAGAGTCATCATTTGGATGCATCAACTGTAGATAGAAAGACTATGGTCCGACAAGCATCAAAATATGTGCTCAGAGTTGGTCATCTGTATAGAAGATCTTATAATCAGATGCTTCTGCACTGTTTGGATAAAAAGGAGGCTGACATGATAATGCTACAAGTGCATGCTGGAACATGTGGGCCACACAAGAATGGAGTGCTATTGGTTAAGAAGGTAATGTTGCAAGGATATTTTTGGTCAACCATGGAGACAGACTACTGTGAGTTTGTGCGAAGATGTCATAATTGTTAGATCCATGGAAACTTTATTCATGCACCCCTGTAACAGCTCCACAACATGTCATCACCCTAAACGTTCTCAACATGGGGGATTGCTATTATTGGAGCCATCCACCTGGTAGTCTCTAATGGACATCAATGCATCCTGGTAGCTATTGATTACTTTAGTAAGTGGGTGGAAGCATTCTCATACAAGACAGTGATGGCCACAGTAACAAAGAAATTCATCAAGAGCAATATTATCACCCGATATGGGGCCCTGCAGTCATTTCTGATAATGGTACAAATTTTATAGCTAAGAGGGTCGAGGATTTTCTACAGAGTTTCATATTAAGCATCACAGATCCTCTCCATATCACCCACAATGAATGAGGCCATGGAGTCCGTCAATAAGAATCTAACTAAGATCCTCAAGAAAATGGCGGATACTCATAAGGACTGGCAAGACAAACTCCCGTATGCTTTGTGGGCTTATAAAACATCAGTCCAGACTTCAACTGGAGTAACTCCATATTCCCTAGTCTTTGGTATGGTGGCAGTCCTACCTATAGAGGTGGAAATATGCTCTCTTAGGGTCCTAAGGGAAGCAAGGTTGGACGAAGCAGAGTGGATTGAGGATCACTTTGTTCAGTTGAACTTAATAGATAATCACAGATTGCAGGCCATGCATCATGCACAGTGTAATCAGAAACGAATGGCCAAAGCCTATCAAAAGAAGGTCTGACCTAGAAATTTCTTGTCAAGGGACTTGGTCTTGCGAGCTATACATCTCCCTAATGGTCGTGACAAATTCAGGCCAAACTGGTGAGGACCGTTTGTAGTCAAATAGGTCTTCTCTGAAGGAGCAGTAATCCTAGAGGACATGGACCAAATTGAATAGTCAGAGCCAGTTAACTTATGCTACCTAAAGAAGTATTATCAATGATTGTAGGCCTCATGCCCTCACTCTGCAACACTATCCTCTTTCTCCAGGCATGCATGCATTCATATCAATGTTGTTTGCATCCATGTAGTCCTGCATTTTAATACATGCCTAATTAATTCTTACTCAACACAAACCTATAGGCATGTAATCTCATCAACATCATGTGCATAGATCTTTGTCTAGTGAAGATAAGCAGAATAAGCTTGCCTATGTAGGGAATGCGTTGCACCTCCTCAGGTAGATACTATCCAGGTGACCAAGAGAGTGAGGGAGCAACCAGTCATTGTGAATTGGGTGAAGTATCCAAACTGCTCAAGGAACTTACACCTCTAGAGGGAGAAAAAATGTTAGGAGTGAGATTGAGAGTGTGAGATAAATAAAAATGTACCAGTGAAAGGTTATAAAAGAATTAGAAGACAAAAGTTGTAGATAAAAGTCAGCCCTAAAGAGAGAGGCGCGTAGGGTAGCACTATCCCTACAACTTATCTTGGAGAGGAGTCAGAGTAAATACCTAAAAAACACATTCCTAAAGGGTCTAGCCAACCCTTTAAACAGTAGTAGCTCCCCATCAATAGACCAGGTACCTATTACCTCGAAGCCAGGGAAAGAGCAAACCTGCACGCCTATAAGGGAGAAAAGAATAAAGTAAATAATATAAAAAAAGTAGGAGTACGGTCCTATAGGGTTTGGAATGGAGCCTGAGACACAATATTGCCTTTCCAAAGAGCCACCTATAATCTAGGAGCTTGGATAGAATCTTGTGACGGTCGGAATTACCTTTCCTTTAAGCACATGGCGTTAAGCATTCCAATACTGAGGGTGCTAATAAGATTCTCACAAATCATTCAACATGCATACATTCTCTCCATAAGCATTATTCTAAAGTGTTGCAGAGTCTAATTTGGTCCTTTTAGCTAGGGGCATGTTAGCTACTTTCAGTCTTAAAGGATCAAAAGGGCATATTGCCTAAACATGAGGCATGTAAGCTGTTCTTATTGGTTAAGGCCATTAACGTCAAACCAGGGGCATTTTAGTTGTCCTAGGGATAGACACACTGAGCCAGTACTTTGACCAGGGGCATGTCAGCTGCTCTAATTGGACAAAACCTCCAATGCCTAAACCAGGGGCATGTCAACTACCTATTGAACAAAAAAAATAAACAAACTGCTCTCAGAACGTGCCAAACAGGGGAAAGGGATCTTAATAGTCTCTCTAAGCACTCTTGCAAGTAAACAAGATACCCGTGGATAAGAGAATATTCTGGAGCCTTCAAGAGTGAGTTGACACTCAATCAGCTCTCTCTGATACAAGACGAAAAGGGTTCGATACTCAATCAGCTCTCTCTGAAACCGACCCAATAGTATAAGACAAGGCCATCGTACAAGATGCATTATCTTGGCTTAGTCATAGCTCCAAAGAGCAGGAATGCATAATCAAAATTTATTCAAGCTTAGAACAGACAGGGTTCAGAAGGAAATAAAGCAGAATAGCTACACATCTATGCTACTTCGTGCCCTCTTTGAACTACCCGCATTAGGGAACAAAGGTGGACCCGGGAAGAACTCACTAATAGGCCAGGTCTCCCAGATTTCAGTCTCATACTCAATTGTATATCCACTACCATTTGCCATTGCAACATGATCAAACCGAATATAGTAGTGAAGCATGCGAGATAACTTAGTGGTCATGGCTATTGAACCCAGTGGGTAGGATAGAAAGCGAGATAGCATCGGACTCTAGGTGAAAGAATCCTGACAGTATCTGAATTGGTGCATCACGTGGATTGGATGATACTCTACTCCTCTAGAGAATCCTAGCAGCACGATTAGCCTTATGTCCCCATCATTAAAGAAAAAAGAAAAGGGCTCAGCCATAGGTGGGAGGATGTGCGTGATTATTCCGTCCTCAATCAGGCTTTCTAGCATCTCTTACGCCGCTTTAACGGAAGTGATGGTCCGAGAATACCCAATGTGACAGTAAGTCTCAAAAGCAAAGCGTTGTGGGTGCAAAATCTCGACTCCCAGATGAGCGGCCAACCAAACCTAGAGGCAGATTAGATCACATGAAGTACTTTGTGGTATATAGGAAAAATATACACTAGAAAATATGTGTACCGGTACTAAGGCCTCACAACCATAAAAGTGTCGGCATCGGCGCAGTGAACGGTCTAATGCCCGCTATGTCTCTGCCAAAATGACAGGAGCCAGGTCAATCTACCGACTCACAACAGTAAGGGTGATCTCAACTACTTCAATGCCCACAACCATTCTTCCATGTCTAAAAATCATCTTTCCCAGGAAGCAGATGACGAAGCCTCGAAGCCAGAGCTCGTCACCGAGATTTGCTCTTTTATCAACAATCTCATCAAAATACTCTAGCTGGAGCATGGGAGATTGCCCGTCTTTACAGATTCGACGTTGCCCACAAACGCCAGTGGACAGGCCAGTCAATTGGCACAGAACGGAGCCATAACTATCTCGTCGCATGAATATGGTAGGCCCTAGAAACTTTGATAAGCTACATTCGGCGTACCTCTTCTAGTGTTAGGGTCAGCTCCACTTGTCCAAAGTAGAAGACATGGAAGGCTAGTTTCCAAAAATGGGCGGAGGCACATAGCAAATATCAGTTGACTTTCAACCTTGGCTATGCCCAAAAACTTTGTGGAAATTCCCCAGACTAGTTTCTCTAGGTCATCAGTGGTTTGTCTGGTGATCCAATTTTGTTGTACATTTGAGCAGTGGATAGGTGTTACCATAGTTGGGAATCCCTAAAAATTTGACAGAGAAAAAGAAAACAAAAAAAGAAGGGACTACAATCAAATACAAGAAGAAAGAGGGGAAAAGCAATAAAACTCCCCATATTTCTCTTACGAAAGGGTGGTAGTATTGAACTCATGGATTCTCTCTCTCTAATGCATATGTAGACATGGTGAAACTCCAAGGTTTAAATAGAGATTGAGAGAATCTAAGATAAGGGAGAATATTGTCGTTACTTTGGTAAGTGAGGCAAGAATTGAGAAGGTAAGGTAGGTAGTTGAGAGTTAGGTGGAGAGTAAGTCACTCACGAAACTTGCAAACCTAACTACCTGAGAATCAAAAGATCTGGCGACTAATGATGGCACAGAATTCAAATGTAGATTGGTAGCGACAACAGAAAGCGGTTACTGCTCGTGACATTATTGGCAACATCTGTTGGTGAAAGTAACTAGCGAAAATGGTCGGCGAAATGTCCCATAATGCAGTATTCAGTACAGTTTATCTGGTAAGCTCGCTTGGTTGGCGCAAAGGGCTTTGAAAACCAGCAAAGCAAATAGTAAAACATTCAGAACACGCAAGCACACATAGTAGACAAAATGGAATAATTTTCAAGCATTAAAAATACAATTTTGTCACATTTTTACAGTTGTTTCTCTACAAAACATAAAGTCTGATTACAACAAAATTTCTAAACAAAAAAAAAGACAGAGACAACTAAACTAATCTTCCCAGGTGCTGTGATCCTCATTGGAGTCAGTAGTATCATCCCTCTTAGCAACAGTAGTAGTAGTGGCAGTCCAGAGGCACTTGCGACTGATCCTTTGGGAGATCCTGGCAGAAGCAGCTCGGACCCGTAACGGCCTAGCAGTACAGGTAGCCATGCCTTCTTCTCCTAGGACGTCCATGGGATCAAAATCCACTGAGAACTCCTCATTGGTGTAAGTGTTGAGGCCCCTCTCAACCCTATCGCTCAGCAAACAAAGAAGTAGTTTGTCAAACACAGTGTTATTAAATAAATTAAAATTGAATTGCTGATTAACATAAATTCGTACCTCAAGCAAAGCTTGCCAGCGAATCTCCTGCAAAAAAAGTGGAAACACAGCGGTCAATTCAGTTTATATAAAGCTAATTATCGAATTTAAAGGAGAATTTTTACCTCTCGGTGCTTCATTTCCTTGTAGAATGCTATGAAGCACTCCTCGAATCCCTATCCAAGGCAAAACACATGCCAGAAAAATGAAGTGAATCCAGGAATAGAATATTAACACAAGAAAAGTTATTTACCTGAACCCACTCAGCGTCGAACCACATACCGCCCTGTAATTCCCACAAGTCAGCATCAAACAGATGTGACTTGCTAACACGGCGAAACCACTCCAGATACTGCTCATATGTGACTGTGCAAAGGATACGCCTGCTACGCATGGTTGCAGCCTCGACGTTTAGGTGAATTACAACTGCACGAGAAATGGGTTTTGAACCCATGTTGGCAAGAGGAGGAATTGGGATGTATAACTCATCCGCAATCTGGTGTTGTACCTATTCAAGCAGATAGTACACAGAGTGCTAGTGGAGGTAAAATCTGATCTGCTGGCGAGTCAACTCTCTAACATAATTGAGGGGAATCCAATCATACCCCTCGTACCTGGCAAAAGGGCGGAGGTTCACCAGCATTCACAAAGCGACAAAGGCAGATGCTAAAGATATTTACAGAGAAACAACAGCAATAAATCTAACAAAGGGAAGAATGAACTTACGTCCTTGATGCTTAGTAGATCAAGCAAGTATCTATACACCACGTAAGAGAAGATGTCAGAAGCGACCCGATGGTCCAGCTCACACCACTGGCAAGGAAGAGATAGCATCTCTCGACGGAGACGGTAGCAATAATGCCCCTAGAATACATGCTTAATTGACTAATATTGCAAAAGATAGGAAACAAGTCAGAACGGGCAGTTTACAAAAGCAAACTGAAATTGAAATAAAAATGAATTACTTACCGTTAGAAGAGGATACAGTCTAATATACGAACGGTGGTTCTTCTAGACCACCAAGTCAAGACCTCAAATAATAAAAATCCAATGTGCATTCTAGACCACCAGCATAGCTGGCTCCACCCCAATAATAAAAATCCAACCGACTCAAGTCTACTACATAGATCAGCCAGTCCACATGTACATAATGGCCAGAGGTGTCGCAAAAACTCAAGTAAATCAGCAGTCCTAGGAGTTGGATCCAACTAGAAGAGGTGCCACTACCACAACCAATGAAGAGTGAAGCTAAAGGAAGCCCTCTTGCCAACATCCCTCCCAAACAGTGTCGGGACTTAAAAGAAACCCTATGTTGTCCTCCTAGTGATGGGATCTGCTCTGAAACGAATCTTAGCTAGAAGAGCCTTGTGCTTTAGCAAAATCTCCAGCTTGCTGAAAGTAGAAAGTATGCATCTCATGCCTCCAACGCTCCGCCAAAGCCTGGAAAAACTGATAATGACCATGCATCACCGGAATCCGCAAAAAATGACCAAATGGCGACTCGTGAAGGAGGAAATCATGGAGGAAGGAAAGAAGTCGATGGAAGTGCTCGAGCATGGGTAGCCAATGACAGCACATTATCCAATTGGCGTCCCTTGCCTATTAAATCAGAATCCATGGATGGTTACGACATCAAAAATTGATAATAGAGAGTGTTAATCAAAACATGTACAAAAGTAGACAATTACCCAGAAAGATGGCTTCTCGCTGATATAATCAGGATCCAAAAGACCCAGAAGTTGCCAGACTCTTGCACAAAACAAGAAATAGTTTCAGTTCAGTTCATCTAATAAAAAGTGTTGTAAAACAAATAATTGAGATAATTGTACCTCTTTAGGGATCTTAGGCTCAACAATACTCTATGAACCAGAAGTCCGAGATCGTGAACGGGTGGAATGACGTCGTGAGCTGGTGGCCCGAGATTGGGAGGCTAAAAGAGAAGGTCTTGAACCGAAAGCTCTAGACTGTGAGCCGTGGAAGAGTGACCTCAAGCCGAAGACAGACTGAGGCTGAGAAGCAGAAGCAGGTGACCTAGAAATGGAAGTCAACGCCCGGGAACATGGAACAAGGCCATGGGTAAGGGTCCACGAGTCAGACAATCCTAAAGATTGGGAACCCGAAGCTGAGTCTTGTCCTACAGTCTAAGTATGTGGTCCTCCAACCGAACATAGAGTAATAGTCTGGGAGCTCAAGGTACCCTGGACTGCCTGTGTGTTATCTCCACTACCCTCTGAACTAGATTGCAAATAAAAGTCAGAATAACCAAATGAATATGCAATGATAGCCAGAACAAAATAAAGCAGTCAAGGAAAATAAAATTCAACAAAAATTGCAAGGGAAAGTAGGCACAGTCAAAGCTACAAATGGTTTGTCAATGATTATAGGCGTACTGCATATAGATTATAATAATTCCAAAGTTGACTTTCAAAAAGGCGTTATGAGAATCCACTTCTACAAAACTAAGCAAGTGTAGGGAAAACCAAGTGCAACAGGTTATCTAACAGGATGCAAATTATAGAATCCAAGCATTGAGCCATGTAACTTTCAGATAAATCACAGTTGGGAGAGATAAATAATGGCACCTTGCAAATATAAGCCAAACAAAAGATCACATTCAAAACAAATCATGCACTTAGAAAAATAAGCGGCCATTTAGAAGCCAAGAGTTCCATATATGCAAGTCATAGTGGTATATTCAAGGAGAATGCATTCAAAGAAACGTAAGTTGTAAAGGCAAAGTCACAAAATTTGTAAAGCTTCATCTTCACTATGCCATACATGAAATCAAGTGTTCAAGCCAAACATTACAAGCTATTCAGTCTAATATTTTCTATATAAGGTCTAATGCATTCTATACCATCTTGTACAATTAAATTTAAGATGTGACAACAACACCTACAATGAAATAATTCACCATTTAATGTTGGTTTCATATTTCTTCTTAATAATTTTATTGCAACATTATTATTAGATGCATTATCAAATGATATTGTATTTATTTTATAAAATATATTATATTCTTTAGTAATATCTTCTATCATATTTGATATAGCTTTACCAGAATGTGGATGATCAAAAACTTTAAAAGCAATTAATCTTTTTTGTAAATTTCATTCTATATCTATCCAATGTGCAGTTAAACATAAATATGGGAAATTATTTGGACCAGTCCAAACATCACATGTTAATGATATTTTATATAATAAACTAAA
>JAMKQA010056570.1:0-22260 GCA_024699735.1 Posidonia australis | reverse complement strand
CCCCCCCCCCCCCGGGATGGTGGCTCGGCGTGGTAGGTGGAGCTGGACAGCGATGGTAGTAATAGGGCATGGTTGCAGGGAGTGGTTCGTTGGCGCCATTGCAGGCCTTGCGTGACGGTAGGAGCGGCGCAGGGTAATGGTGGAGACAAGGCGTGGGAAAGCTCTGGAGATGTCAGGCACGCTAGGGGACATGTCGTGGTTTCGTGCGCAATGCCTCTCGTACGAGGTACGAGGTTGTACGACGAAAGCGACCAGTCAAGCGACGT
The DNA here is from genome assembly GCA_024699735.1 of Posidonia australis. Lineage (NCBI taxonomy): Eukaryota > Viridiplantae > Streptophyta > Magnoliopsida > Alismatales > Posidoniaceae > Posidonia > Posidonia australis. The sequence goes on along the minus strand of JAMKQA010056570.1, from coordinate 21,994 downwards.
CCATGGTGCTGCCCTGGCCCTGATGCGCGCTTGGGCTGCACAAGTTGGCAGCGCATGTCATTGGGCCAGAGCACACGGACTGGGTTTTAGGTGTTGGGCTCAGTTGGAGGAGTGGAGTTAAGGGTAATTAGGGGTTTTCTGGGTTGGTTTAGGTTTATGGCTTGGTTGGGGAATTCGGTAGGTCCAAGTCAGCCGTCTAGTTGCGCTCTATGCCAGATCCATCTGCCAACATTGGCCAGAAACTGGGGTGTCTACAACAAGTCTTCACCGATATTGTCTCCTTCTTCCAATTTTGGCCTCAACTCGGACCTCCCCTCGTGTCATGTGGTTTGTTTTTCTTTTTGTTTCACTGTTTCATTTATTCATTTTGGTTTTCGGATTTCTCAATTAAAAAACTATATATGTAACGTCCTTCATTTTCCATAATAATTTAAAACAAATTAAATTACGATAAAATTAAAGCCAAACAGTAAATATCTAACTACTAGGAACCTACGTGTGCGGCTAGGAGACTCCAGACTATATGCAATACGTTAACCCTCTGCATGTCTGCACCTGTAAACCAAGAACATGAGGAAAAACGTATGAGTGACAAAAGTCACCCAGTACGCATCCCACGAAAACCGCAGAAAACAAAACTATAATCAATTTTCCTTTTAAATTCATTTCACAAACTATTTTTTCAAAACCTCACAAGCCAGGCCCACATCAGCCAAAACCACAACCGAGGCTCTATCATCCCAAAATCACAAGCAAAGGCCCTCAATGGCCAAAACCACACATAGTGAGTCGGGAGCGATCACCGTCCACGATTCTCCCTTCCTGGAGAACCCTTACAAAGCCAACCCCTCCTTGGGAAGGCTATCCTGTCTCTTAGGACGATACCAATTAAGGAGCACGTGTCTCACCCGCACTGGCCACCACAGGGTTCGCCTCCTCAAGGCGTCCTCTACACATGGTGCTCAGGAGAGAGTGTCATACCTCCACACCCGACGACACCCAAATCTCAGTGCTCACAGCGACAGTAGGAGTATCATACCTCCCCGTCATGCCACAAGGCACCTCAACCCGTGGAGCACAACCCTAGTCTTGAGACGACAGTCAATGAGTCTCATACCACCAAGACCCGACGCCCCTCAACCTCAGGTATGTCGGCCCCCGACCTCAACCAGGGAGTCGCGCCCGACCACTCGAGAGTATCGTCACATTCCCTGGTCTCGACGACACGATCCCACACTATCTCGGCCCACACACAGAAAATCAGGAAAATATTTTCCAAAATAGGCCAACTATTTCCTTAAAATTCATTTCCAAAAGCATTTTCATATCTTTGAAAATTCTTCCAAAACCTCGACAAAATGGCACATCATGTGTCCTAGGGGACCACCACTAACGGCCCACAATCTCTCTCAATTGGAACAAAACAAATCAATCCAGAAAATCCATGGAAATCAAATTTTATAAACTTATTTGGGCTCAGATTCGGCATGCTAAAAACAAGTTCGGTATGTTGAAACCCCTGGTTCAGTAGGCCGATCTAGATCGATCGACCAAATCAGGTCAACGGTCAACACTTAGGCTAAATTCGGTATACCGAAAATGATTCAATCGACCGAAATCTCCTGATTCGGGCGATCTTCTAAAATCAGACGATTGAATTTCGACCGGAGGTCCTAAACTGACAGAAAAACGACATACCAAAGTGGTTCGGTATGTCGAATTCTACGAAAACAGAAAACGGCCTAAACCTTACAGTCTGAAATCGCCTCAACTAAGACCTCCGATCGGATCCCGTAAACAAATACCAAAAAATCTTGCATAAAACATAAGATGTAGACCCTCGAGTCTCTTCCAAATCCCAACAAACAAAACTAAAATCCATTCACCATGCATCATGATATAAAATCGCAAAGGCAGAAGCATCAAAATGACCCAAAACTCAACCTCCGGCATAAATACCCATAAATCCACCATAAATTCTCATAAAATCACAATAAATCCTAGGAATGTAAATTTACCTAGATTTCATGCAACTCTACCAATTTCTACCATTTTTATGCTTTCTATTACAGGGATTGGAGGTGCGTACCTGAGAATGCACTCCGGCGATTCTCCAGCCAACTCCAGCAACCACGACGCAACCACGGCCATGGGAGCACTCCACTCGAGCTCCACACGCCACCACGAGCCACCGCACACTGTCGTCGGCCCTCGAGCACACCAAACAGGGAGAAGAATGCAGGGAGGTGAGGAACAAGGGAGGGAGAGTGAGAGAGTGAGACGGGACGGAGTGAGTGGAGGGAGAGAGAATGAGTGGAAGGAGAAGAGAAAGAGGGCGTGCTCGGGACGGAGAGAATGTGCGGGGAAAAGAGGAGGCTTGGGTCGTGCATGGCGGAGGCTCTAGGCTTAAAAAGCCACATAGAAGGAGTAGGTGGTCGTGTGCATGCCACCAGTCAGCAAGGAGCACACCAACACTCCCTCAACTGCCAGCCTCGCCAGCCACCGCACGCACCCAACCACCCACCACAACCATGAGGCCAACTGTCAGCCTCAACCACTAGCCCAAGAACACAGGCCCCACGTGGACCTCACACCCAGGCCCCACACGTACAGTGCCAACCACGCACTGAGACCACAAGTAGAAGCCGACCCATGAGGCCCAAGCCCAAAAGCATAAAACCACACAACGAGCATCGGAACAGTAACACCCGTCTAGGAATAAAATTCATTAAAATGTAAATAATTACAAAATGAATTTTACAGATATTACAATATACTTGATGCATGAAATTACATCACAGTTTATTATTTTTGGTTTGATTTTATTTTACTACAACTAAAATATTTGTTTAATCTTAGTTTCGTTTATCAACGTCGATACTCAGTTTTTTGTTTTTATCGACTCAATTTTTTTAAGTCGGTGTTAATCTTGATTTAATTGCTTACTACATATGTTTTAAAAGGGGAGATTTTGTTTTAGGACTCTCATTTAAGTTAATCTAGATCTATTCAAATGACTGTTAGCAAGTTAATCACTACCAAATTGGCAAAGATTGAGAAATTGAATGAGGTAAATTATGAAATGTGGTATCGAAAAATAAAATATGTCCTAATTTATGATAATTTAGAGTATGTCATTGAATTCAATCCTTTAGAACTTGACAATAATGTCTCTGAGGCGGAAGTCTCATGTTTACGTTCATGAAAGATAGTGTCATAAAATTTTTGAGACTTCCAATACTTTGCAGAAACTGTGGAATGCTCTAAAGGAGAAGTATAATAAAATTACTAAAATCAATATTCAACTCTTCCTTCAAAAGTATAACTCTTGCAAAATGTAAGAAGGACATAGTATCGCGGAACATGTGAGCAACATGATTATCATGACAAAAGATTTATCTATTATTGGGACTCTTATTCTAGAAAAACTACAAGTAACAATTATACTTAATAATTTATTAAATAGTTTTAATATAGTAACAACAACAATGAGATCAACCCCATCTCTTCAATTCTCATAAACTGCCAGTAAGATTGGGAACTAAGCAAGTGATTATGACTAGTCACCGGAAGGAAGAATTAAATTTGGAAGAAGCTAATATTACGCATCAGAAGCCTAGAAAAGACAAAGACCAAAACAGAAGGACTGAATTGAATAGAACGTAGTTCAGCAACTAATCACAGTCAAAGATGCCACAGAGATCTTGCCATATGTGTGATCAATTTAGCTACTTTAGAGTAAATTGTCTAAACAATGATAGAAACAAAAGTAAAGCATCAGAACAGAAAGACAACAAAAAAGTCTTCATTGGTATAGTGAAATTCAATAATATCGTTGTGTCAAATTCAAATAATTGGCGGATAGATTCTAGTGCTACCCATCAAATTGCAAAAATAAAGAAAATGTTAGAATCTTTTAAGGAATTCAAATCTGGTGAGTAGCGCATCTATATGAGAAACAACACATATCTGAATGTGGAAGGCATTTACTCTTATCGCTTAGATCTAGGGGTAGGGGTGGACACGGTTCGGTTTGGTTCGATTTGTGACAAAACCACAAACCAAATCATATAATTCGGTTTGAACAATTTTCAAACCGAACCGAACCATTTTATCTGTTGAAACCGAACCAAACCAAACTATTAAAAATCGGTTTGGTTCGGTTCAGTTTGTGGTTTAACCATTTAATAAAACATATAGAAAAAAATAAAATGTTGATAGTGAAAAATGAAAGAATATAACTAAATATGAGATATAATGACAATAACCACATCTAATACTGCAAAATTTAAATAGAAATCACAATTCCTCGTAATATGAAATTTTCATGTATCATGTTATGATAGAATTACAGTAGTAAAGCTTATCGACTACAAGAATCAAATTTAAAACAGTTTGGTAAAAGATACATAAAAAAGACCAAAAATGCTTTTATTTAACTTCTAATAACAATTAGTTGAAAAAATAATCTAGTAAAAATGTGATTTATGGTATGCTAGATTAACTCATCCTGGAAAATAAAAAATGGAACAAATAGTAAAATTGAACCTTCTCTCAAATATTAATAAGGTGGAATTAATCTCATGTTAACATTCCTTAGTTGAAAAAGTAACTAAGAAACCATTTTGTGTTGGACATAGGGAAAATAAATTATTAGTTTTAGTACATTCAGATGCATGCAGTCCACTTAGTATGAAAATATACAATAATAAAGAATATTTTATAATATTCATAGATAATTATTCTAAATATGTATATGTTTATTTAATCTCACATAAAACAGATGTGTTAAGTTGCTTTAGGAAAGATGGACATAGAAAAGCAATTTGGAAGAAACATTAAGATATTAAGATTTGATGGTGGTAGGAAATATAATTCAAAGAAATTTGAATTTTATTGTCAAGAGTATGGAATAAAGAGGTATATTACTATATCATATACATCGCAACAAAATGGTGTAACGGAACGGAAAAAACAGAACTCTAATTAATTCTGTTAGATGCATGCTATCACATTCATGCTTCCTAAAGGAATTTTGGAAAGAGTCATTACTCACTGTAAAGTACACTTTGAATAAAATATCCACTAAATCTGTCACAGGATCCTTTTATAAGTTGTAGAATTAAAGAAGACATAATATCAATCATTTAAGGAAATGAAGTTCAATAACCCATGTACTCATTCCAAGTCAACTTAGGGACAAATTAGATTTTAGAATATTAAAATGTAAATTTATAGGATATTGTGATAAATTATTAGGATGTGAATTTTTCCATAAGGAAAAGGAATTACTATGTATAAAGATGCTACATTTATAGAAAATCTAAAGGAAGAAAAGCATACTCAATATAAAGATGAGCCATTATAAGTAATTGAAGATGATTACTTTAATAATATTCAAGAAAATAATTCAAAAATTGAGAATCAACCAAACATAGAAAAGACAAATAAACCCATGGAAATAGTGGTGAATAACCACAATGACCATATAACCAATCAAATATGGAAAATATTGATGAACTTGTAAATAATTCACCTGATACTCCTAACAATAAAAGAATGAGAACTTAATCTTTATGGATGAATGATTACTATTTGTATTCCTGTGAGCCATCATATTTTTTGACAGATATAGATTAGGGAAATCACAAGGAACACACTACATATAGCAATGTAATTAAATCACATGAGAAATATTTATAACTCGAAGCCATTAATGATGAAATTGATTCCATGAAAAGGAATAATGTTTGGGAGTTATGTGATTTACCTGAGGAAAGAAAGACTACAGGATGCAAATAAGTATTCAAGAAAAAACTTAGCGTAGATAGGTTAATTGATAAGTTCAAGGCTCGATTGGTAGCTAAGGATTATACATATAAAGAAGGAATTGACTTCTAGAAAATATATTCTCTAGTAGTAAAGTTTGCATATATTAGAATTATACTAGCAAGTATAGCACACTTAAATTTAAAATTACATCAAATAGATGTTAAGATTGCATTTTTTAATGAAGAATTGTATGAAAACACGTACAAGTGCTAGCTTGAGGGTTTTTAGGTGGAAGGATATAAGAGAAAAGTGTGCAAATTAAACGAATCAATATATGAATTAAAGCAATCTTCTAGATAATGGTATCTTAAATTTCACAATATGATTGTTCAAATGGGATTTATCTCAAATAGATTGGAAAATTATATATGCCATGAAAAGTGAGAGTTGTTTCATAATGTTGTCTTTATGTGTAGATAATATTTTGCTTTCCACAAATGACATGAAATTGTTGAATAAAGTGAAAACTGAACTTAGTGAGAAATTTGAGCTGAAGGACATGAAAGAAACATTTTATGTCCTTAGAATACAGATCCTTAGAAATCAGAAGTCTAGAATACTGAGTATAAATTAAGAAAAGTATTTACATTTAGTACTTAAAAGATTTGGAATGCAAAATTATACCCCTACATCTACACTATTTGTGTATGAAAAAAAATTAAATAAAAGTCAATTTCTTGGAAAGGGACAAAAACCTATGAAAATGTCATATGCTTAAGTTGTTGGAAGTTTAATGTATGTTATATTGTGTACTAGATCAAATTTAGCATATTCAGTGAGTTTGGTTAGTAAATATCAAAGTAATCTTGGACCAATACATTGGTAAATTGTTAAAAGGATTATAAAGTATATTAAAGACACGTTACAACACAAACTAGTATACCAAGTGAAAATGTTGTAAGTATTAGGTTATTTAGATGTAGACTTTTGGAGATGATAAAGATGATGGAAAGTCCACATTTGAGCACTTGTTCATCTTATTGCATGTAGTATAACCATTACACATGTTATTTGGATTAATAAATTTTTAAATAACTTAGATCTTAATCTGATAAATGGACTAGTCGAAATATATTATGATAATTAAACAGCGATTAGTCTCGTAAATAGTAGTGTTAATAGTTCAAGAGGAAAATACATTGAGATACATTATTACTACATTTGTGATTGCTGATCTAATGACAAAAGAGATTTCAGTAGAGAATTTTGTCAAACGTGTAAGTTTAATGGAATTAAAGAACATTTTCACGAAGAATGGAGATAAAATACATTTTCACAAATAATGGAAGTGGAAATTGAGAAAAACTCATACATTCCATATATAGTGGGAGTATGTAAGGATTTACTGCTTGGTCTTCATGACCAAGTGAAAGATGTTGAAATATGGTCAATAAAGACGATATACGTTACAAAAGAAGGAGGAAATCTCTCCCTCAAATCTTAAAAGCAATTATATGCAGAGGGATATGAGAAGTTACTTACCTCTTATATAAAAAGGAATGATCTATTAAGGAAGAAAGAGATACAAAAATCTTTCTAGAATACCCATAATCCTAGAACATTCAATGTCAAACCAAAATCCAATTCGATGGTTTTCGAGGCATTGGGTTCTCACCAATGTTTGTGTTACTCAAGCCGACATTCTCTCTTCTACTTCGTCTACACCTGCTTGTGCGTGCACTTCCCTCTAGGGCGGAATGCTCCCCCTATCGATGCATTTTTACATGTCACAGCTTCGACATATCGCTTAGCTTCGTTCATCTTCAACGCAAGAGAGCTCGATCAATGAGCTATTACACACTCTTTCAAGGGTGGCTGCTTTTAGGCAAATCTCCTGGCTGTCTCAGCACCCCTACCTCATTTATCACTGAGCGGTCATTTAGGGACCTTAGCTGGTGATCCAGATTGTTGTTTCCCTCTCAACGATGAAGCTTATCTCCCACCGTCTCATTGGCCGACCTTGACTCCCATTTTGTGTCATATCTAGTATTCAAGGTTTGCCTCAATTTACATTTGATGATCTTAACCCGTTGAAACGTTGAATTGCCTTACTAGTTGGTTGTCATAAATTGCCACCTAATGGTCTTAAAAATGATGTGTCACCTGTTGAACTAGTTACACAATTGTGTATTAAAAAAAAACTAAATAAATAGAATTATTAGATTATAATCGAATAGTTGTAAATATTTTCCTATGACATTCTTGGCTGTATGTCAAACACAGTTCCATTTTTGCCTAAAAAGATATGGAGGATGTCTTTAGGTACCTACAAGGATACTAAAGAATTGAATGGATATTAAAAATTTTAATTTTGATTATCCATTTAAAGATATAAATATTAGAATTTACAATTACAAATAAACAACTATAAATACCTATTGCTAGTTATAATTTCGTAAAACAACACCATACTAACCATAGAATTTTCCAAATATATATCATTTTCGTTCTTCCTCGCATGCCTCATTTCTTCTGGTGTAATTCCAAATCCTTCTCCTCACGCCTCGCCTTCCTCTTCTCCTCCTCCAATCCTCAGGTCTTCACTCTTCTCGTCCCATTTACCCCTCACGCGCGCACACACACACACACACACTCTCTCTCTCTCTCTCTCCCTCCCAATCCTAGGGTTTTCCGGCACTTTCCGCGACCCCCATCTCGATACCCAAATGGACACCTCCCCTTCCTAAATCACCAGCAATATCTAGGGTTTCCTGTTCGAAGCGCTCCCCCAAACACCCATCATGGCTACCAGATCTACCAACTCGTCAGATGCCACTGCGATTGACGCGGCGCCGTTGCTCGGGAACCACGGCGAGGATAGGGGGGGCCGCCTGGGAGGCGGCAGCGGTCTCCGCGGGGCAGCGAGGTTTCTGAGGCAGGCGAGCAGCAGGAGGATGATGAGGGAGCCGTCGGTGCTGGTGAGGGAGGCGGCCACGGAGCAGCTGGAGGAGAGGAGGAGCGATTGGGCGTACTCGAAGCCAGTCGTTGTGCTGGATATGCTGTGGAATCTTGCATTCGTGATCGTCGCCGCCGGCGTGCTGGTTGCTAGCAGGGACGAAACGCCGTCGATGCCGCTGAGGCTGTGGATTGTCGGGTATGCGATGCAGTGTGGTCTCCATATGGTGTGTGTTTGCATTGAGTATAGGAGGAGGCGGGTGCCGAGGGGGACCGAGGCGGAGAATGGGAGTCGTCGTGGTGCTGCGACGAATGCGCGGGTGGATGTGCAGGAGGTTGGTGGTGGTGGTTCGGAGCAGGAGCTGGATGAGGGAAGCACCAGGTATGTTGCTACTGTTAGGAAGCTTGAATTGAAAAGGAAAGATTTGATAAACTTGCTATACGTGATTCGAGTATAATGTGTAAATTTCCTACTTTTAGTTTTGGACATGAACTTGTCATACGAGCTTGTAATTGGCTTTTAACTGGTCAATTTCATTCATATAATAAAATTCGTACATTCCTATCAATCAACGGGGGGAAAGAATGCTGATGCGCATTAAAACCACATTTCTGTTGTTTAGGGATCAATTTTGTTTGCCTGTGTGGTCATGTATAATTGAAAGTTAAAATGAAGTAGTGACATGTCCTGGAGTTCTGATGAGTTTGCATCATTGTTTACGTTTAATTTTCTTGCTTGTGATCTGCTTCTCCATAAGGCTTAATGTATAGTATCTTTTGTCACAATAAATATCAGTGTTGCAAAGCATCTGGAATCGGCAAACACAATGTTTTCATTCATATGGTGGATTATTGGATTCTATTGGGTTTCTTCTGGTGGTCAAGCATTGACGAATGATGCACCCAAACTTTACTGGTTTGTTCAGCATAGCTTTGCGTTAATTTTTTTTTTCACCACAACAATCATGGTTATGATGGTATATAATTTTTCATTGCTTTGCAGGCTTTGTATAGTATTTTTGGCATTTGATGTGTTCTTTGTAGTTTTCTGCGTTGCTCTGGCCTGTGTAGTTGGCATTGCTGTTTGCTGTTGTTTGCCATGTATTATTGCAATCTTGTATGCGGTGGCAGATCAGGTATACATTTTGCAATATTCTCATTCAGTGTTTTTTTATTAATACTCTTACTGTTTTTTGGATCCTTATTTTATTCATAGAGTTATGCTAACATTTCACTAGACAAAACACTCAAAAAAATCGCTAGACAAGAGCTCAAGTTGCATGATTTTTGACATCAACATTTATTTGCAGTTCTACCATTCTGTATGTAAAAAAAATAATGTGCAGGACTATGCTGTATGGTCTCATTGTTAGTTTGGTGGAGCTAGGATGGGTGTGTGATTTCTTCATGCCTATCCCCTAGACATAGGCAAAACTACAGGGCTTAAGGAAGAGAGGCGGAATCTGTCCGAAAGAGAAACAAAGAGGGGATCCATTCTATAAGAGGGAAGGTTTACATATTTGTTAGAAAACATCTTATATATCATGTGGAACCTTCTGATTTATATATCTCCTTGCAAGAACTTTTGCAATGTTATCATGTGTAGGTTTCTCAAATTTTCTTGGTATTATTTTTTGGTAAATTTTATGCAGGAAGTGATCGGTCCTTGTCTATAATCATGAAAAGATATGGTTGCTGATAAAGCTCTACACTTTCCTTTTGTTGTAATATTTCTCATTATAGCTAGAAGAGACAAACAACCTAGTTATTCAGATGTTTAGTTCTTGGCCCTTGCATTCTATGGAAACGTAAAATCAGTGATTGTTGTGGTAAGAAATAATTTTTTTCATTATTCTTTTTAAATTAAAACAGGAAGGTGCAACTGATGAAGACATCCGTCAGCTTCCAAAATATAAATTCCGAAGATCAGGTGACATTGACAAACTTAATGATGAGATATCAGGCCATAGCAGTGGAAAGATGACTGAATGTGGCACTGATACACCCAATGAACATGATCTATCAGCCGAAGATGCTGTGAGTCCCCAAATTTTGTTCATTCAGTCTTGTGTTTATTTCCATTCACAATCTTTGAGTAATAGTTGCTTGCTTGTCATCAAAGACCAGAACATATTTTTCTGACATAATGTTTGATACTGTTTTGATACGGATCCAATCCTATGACTATTGACTTTCCACTAATAGGTTGTAACTAAATCCACGATGCCTCATCTATTGTTGCTCTAAACTACCATTAGTTGTTACAGGGGTTATTTTCACTGAATGACTGGAGGTTTTCTGCTATTTATGAGTTGTTTATGCAAGATCGTCCAAGGATCCCAATCCTATTACTCATCGGTTTCTGTAACATCTATGATGCATAATTTGCGGTTTCTTTAATCTACATTGCCTTTTCACTTGCATTATTTTTTCACTTTTTGTTTCTAGATACCTCTCTTGATTGAAATACCATGCATTCATTATTTTCATTTGAATTTGTTTTTTCTTGAAATGAGCATTGCCCTAGCTCTCTGTCCATAGCTACCCAAGAAGCTGTTGTTTTTATTTCTAAAATCCATAGGTGTGTATGAAATAGATATACATATTACATGGTTAACATTCTGATATACATTTTGCTAATGTCTTAGTAGTGTAATCTATCTTTCCCATCTAATTCGTGCACATAAAAATGTTTTGAAACATAGAATGTTAAAACCCGCTCTACTCAGAATTCTTCACTTGGTATTGATGATTTTCGCACTTGTAGGAATGTTGCATCTGCCTTTCTGCTTACGACGACGGGGCTGAATTGCGCGAGTTGCCCTGCAATCATCATTTTCATGCTAGTTGCGTAGATAAGTGGCTCTATATTAATGCCATCTGCCCTCTTTGCAAGTATAACATCATAAAGAATGGCAATCGCGGAAGAGATGATGTTTAGTGTGTGTTTCAATGGCTACCCTATTGCGTCGCTCTTGACTTTAGCCTTCTCGTGATACTGATGTTGGGCATGTTTTCGGTAACTAGTGCCTCCACTGTCGTGCAAAATTTGTGTGTTGTAGCCATTTAATTGTAAAAATACGCACTTAATCGTATATCCATACATCGAGTAATCTTGCAGAGCTTGTGGAACAAATTTAGTATTTTTTTCTACAGAAGAACAGCAGATGGTAATAGTAAGTAGCTGACCATCTATTTTCCACATTTGTCATTGAAAGGAGAAAAGAGTGAATTGGAGATTGTGTTTGCATCGTGCATTGGGGAGCTGAGTGATATCTTACGTCCAGTGAACCTGATGAGAAACGACGGGAAGAGAAAAGAAGCAGCTGCCAATATTGTCGACAGAAAAGATAGACGATATTAAGTAAAACTTGATGAATGAAAGACACGATCTCTCTGACATCTCACAATCAACAAAACAATGATCATTCCTTATCTGAAACACGAAGTAAAAAAACCTAAGATCATAGAGTGACAATTCAGGCTGCTTATTCAACTTCCAACAAATGATGGCTTTGCCATTACAACATGATGATACCATCAACAACCATATATACCTTTTAACCAAACGTACAAACTTTGTACCGGTCTAAGAGGGAATAAAAAAATGCCAGATATAAATTAATAATCAAAACCGTGAATGCGACTTGTCAGGAAGTAAATAATGTCTATCTTAATTTCTGTTATCCGGTTCAGGAAGCAAAATTGCAATGCTACTGAATGGCATGGATCACTTCCTCAGTTCATTTCGTTCTTTCGCCGTCCTTTCTAGGTTGCCAATCTGCTGCCTAATCACAGAAGACGAAGATAATTTGTCTGGTGATTGTAACTGCTCAGTCGGTGAGAGAGAAGATGGAGAAGCTGCTTGTGCAGCCTGTTTGGCTCCCCCAAAAAATGGAAAACTTGGTTGTGGCTTAGGCGTGGGGTGCCGTACGATTTCTGGAAGATTCAGGAATCTCCTTACTGGTGAGCTTTTAAGCACTGTGAGACAAAACATATCATCGTCAACGAGAGATTCCTTAATCAGGAGAAATTAAAGTAACAAACAGATTTTGATGCATCAAAATTAAATGAATCAAAATTATAGAACCATGCCAGAAAAAATCAGATAATTCACCTGTTCCATATGCAAGAGAAAAAAGATTTGACGTAATCCAGTAACAAAATATAGCCTGTCAATGTGCATAATGATTAGTTGTATCCAACACAGAGCAAGCCTGAAGAAGGTACATGCTAAGCAATTACAACGTACAAGATGATTGTTTTAAACTGGATATAGAAACAGACAAGATCATGGAAAGTAAGATTCTATTATCTAATTAAATCTTAACACTTCACATTAAATGCATGTTCACCATCTTGTACGAAATACTGCTCCAGTTACATACAATGTCCAAAGAAAATCTTAGCATAAAACATTCATGTGTTGCATGTTCTACATGTTCACGTGCATACATAATTACATATCACAGATCCTGTTGCATTATTGTTAATTGAAAGGCTCTGGGAAAGCAAATGAATGAATCCAATGAGATTTTATGCTTCTGTAGGTGACTTGCCATGTGTTTCTACAAGAAGAAAAGTTCTGACAGGTTCACTTGTTAGTGGTAGGTATTATTTCACACGGAATAGTAAAAGAAGAAGAAGCTATAGCTATAGAAATACATTCAAAATCAATTTGAAGGGACACACACTGACATATGTTGTCCTGATGCTAGTACCTAAACCAACAAAGAAAAAGTCTGGGGATGCATAGAATTTTGAGAACTCCATGATTTAAATTATATCAATCATAAGAAGCTAGTGATATTAAATAAGACAACAAACTTCTGTAAAATGCACACAAGAAAAGTAAGGGTAGAAATAATGTTAATGTTTCATTAACTCCATGGTATGTCTGTAAATCAGCGCTAATTGCTCAAAAGTCAAAACAAAAATCAATTGTGATGGACTCCAATCAGTAGAACATACACAAAAAAATCACAAACATTACAAGGACTATGTAAAAATTCATTGAAAAGATACTTGTATGTTCCTGTACCTTTTCAAAGTTTGCTGTAAATGGAACTGTAAAGAGAGCAAACACTCTAAAGAACTTCTTCATAGTGCCAGCCATAGGATTTCCCTCCATTCCCTCTTGCATATTCAACTGAAAAATAAACCACCACCTTAATTGAAATGGTCCCAACACTTGAGTTTTAGATAAACCACCACCATCTTCATAGTGCATGTAACATGATGGGCTCAAGCAAGTTTGTCTTGTGACCAAGCAAAGCATAAAATGATTTGGCTTAATCAAGCAGCTTTATAAATACTGTATGCAACTGAAACTGAGGTGACTACTATCCCACCTCTCCAACCATTAGTGAGCAGCATGCAACTGACAAAAGCCACCGTGTCTTAACCACACTATATAATGTTAATTTGATCACACAAAAAAGACACCAGCTTCCCCACTCAAGAACCCACTGCCGTATGTAGGTTTTCCTACCAAGCTCCCTCTCAAACTCAAGTAACTCCCAGCACCAACTTACTAAAGTCGCACCGTTGTTGGAGAGAAATGCATTGCACTTTAACAAATTATTAGAGAAGATTTAAATTACTTGTTAACATATTCATTAGAAGATAATTGTTATAGTGTCCATGTTTGTTGAAAACTGCAAGAAGACAGTTGAATAAGCATTCCACAAGGACTACATGCAGAAATAAAGAAGACAAAAGAGTGAAGACATGTACCTCCACTGTAATCAAGAATGATAGTGCTGTCAAAACAGGAAGCATGTATAGAGGATCGGGAGTGGTCAAATCAGTGAACCAGAATGCCCCACCATCTTTGAAAGATGGAACTTTCTCGACCATGTTAGAAATCTGCAACAATTACAATATCTCATGAAAAAAGAAGCATTTAGCATCTACAATGAATGCAATGTCATCTTAAAAATATCATCAAAAAACTGTTATCTTAAAAAAGTTATAAAAAACTATCATCTTAGAAAAATGAATTAACAAGCAAATGTTATGTAGAAATGCTGTAAAGACAGGATTAAGTTTGCATGTAAGCTAAAGATACACACTTACAGCCAAGTAGAAGCTGATGAAAATTGGGCCCTGGATAAACATTCCCTTCAATGGAGCAAATGGAGTTACCCCATGCCTACAGAAATTGTTTACAATATGAAAAAGACAAATGAACCTCTTGAATACAGGTAGATGATAAACACATGCAACAAGTTCTTCACTGTGAAAGAGGAAGACCGTTACGTAGACCCAAGAAGAAGCACAGACTCACACAAAGTAGATAGAAAAGGCAAAAGAAAAAAGAGCGAGTCTAAGATGCTGCTCACTTGATGAACAGTTCCTTCATCTTTTTCTGATTATCTAGCACAACCTGTGGGTCCATAGACTGCAATAGCTCTCACATTAGTAAAGGCTAAAGACACAGCCGTGAAACTGAAACAATAAGCAACCAGGAAAGGGAACTAGGGATGTATTGATATTTCACATTTTTAATGAATGATAACAAATGATATTTTATTTGCAAGGGAAAATTCAGATCACTCAATTCACATGTTGAATAAAAACAGTAAAAAGGAAGCACAATGCTTCAAGCCATACATTATTCATCTGTGCCTTCAATTCTTCTAGTTCTGGTCTCAGTTTCTGCAAAATACGAGAGGATATTATATATTTCTCCATACAAGAAATGAAAGTCCCAGCAACAATAACATGAAAATAAATGGAACAAATTTGGAATTAAATAAAAAATGGAAACAGTTTAGATGTTACAGTTTTGTGGAGGCATTTTATTGTATTTCAGCAGAAGGAATTAGGACGGCTACACAAGAACCTGAGAGAAGATACCATTTCAGCTTAAATAGAAGACAAAGACTAAGACCTAATTTACTGATAAAATCTTGGAAGAAATGAGAAAGACGTCATGACAAAGATTTGGAGGATGTGCCAACGTTTTCCTTTTCAAATCCTAAAACATATTCTAGTCGAGACCATGTTAAGGTAAACAACACAATATGACCTTGATTAGAAGTAGAGAGTTCCTCTTTATCTTTGCAACCAAAATCACACAGTTGATTCCAAAGATAATATACGATTTTAGTAATTAGTAGTACTTAGAAAGTGAATGTTCATAAGCATTCTAGACAAGTAACAATATGCTGTAACTAAAGAAGTCTGGAAGTTGCTCGAGAAGCATTGAGATGGCAAGGTACAATGTAACCAACTAATCAGAATTATCATGCACACATGAGTACAAGATATGTAGCCATATGGGACATAAGAGCCACATTTTCTCCAAATGTATTAGCTAAAGCAGACGGTGGTTTTTATTTCCAAATAAAAAAATGTTCCAATAACAGCATGACACAAAACTATGGTAAGGTATTGATATACCTGTATTAAAAGGCTAAAACAGATCAATGCTCTTCCTAAGCAGGAAAGCTTTTGTATTATAACTTCTGAAATTATTATCTCTTTTATGGATCAACAATCAACCTCTTTTTAATCCCACACATTTCAGAC
This sequence comes from Posidonia australis, assembly GCA_024699735.1. Lineage (NCBI taxonomy): Eukaryota > Viridiplantae > Streptophyta > Magnoliopsida > Alismatales > Posidoniaceae > Posidonia > Posidonia australis. The sequence goes on along the minus strand of JAMKQA010056570.1, from coordinate 5,731 downwards.
ACTCAGTAAGAAGTTGTGAAGACTTCTGATTGGGTTTCTGGGATTCAGTGGGCCATTTCACAGAATGTTCAACCATGGGACTCGAGACAGTGGATGGATATGAGAAGTAGATCTACAGAAATTCCGAAACTTAGAAACATTTCCAAAGAAAATTAAAGATACAATTCACCTCCCACTTAAACTTGGCTATTGATACTTCAAATGTTTGGGATACATATTTGTCATCAATTAGCTGTAGTTGCACTATCATTGCAACCTGTAACTTGTGTTTCTCGGTTATAAAATTAGTTTGTTGACAAGTAAATCCACTGGATTATACGGAAATTGCTAAGAATCAGATTTCAGACGTATAGCCATAAAAAGCATGATGAATGGTTTACTATAGTGAGCCTAGAAACAAGTTTGACCTGACCTCGGGTATGGACAAGTTAAAGTTGAAAATGTAGGAAAGAAAAGTCTCCAAGCTACAAAGAAGGTAATATAAATCTGATTAACCCAAAGAAGCTCATGAATCTGATCCAAAGAACTGGAAACATGACCACAAGAAATACCAACTAAGAGGACAACAATTTCTAGAGACAATGAATACTCAGATATCACGACAAGAATACAATAACAAGATGCCAGCGGAAAACAACTTACACTGAGCTTTGTGGTGACCTTCAGCTGGTTTATCATCAGTGGAACCGTGGCCGAACGTATCAAAAGAGTCGTCACTGCAATCGCAGCCCACCTGCAACGCCCGTACACCAAACAGTCAAAAGCTACTGACTGCACACAAAAAAAAACAGTTCATCAAATAACACCACCAAATTCCCATCCTCCCCCCGAAAATCCACCGAATACCAACCAATTCAGCCCAGTAAACTCATGAACAGCACCAATCACATGCTGCAGTGCTGCAACCGGAGGAGCAGACTCTGCCGCCGCCACCGCCACTTCACCAACAGAATCAACAACCCCAGCCGTTGTCATGACATCCGCAACATCCACCACTCCCTTCTCCGAAAACACGTCGCCCATATCATCCTTCAAGCACACAGCATCATCAGACCAACCAGAACTGGACGAGTACCTTCGGGAACAAAACTCCATCCCCAACGGCTGCGCAAAAGGAAGCCCCCTCCTTTCCCAGGCCATGTCATTGGTGGAAGCAGATGGAGGAGGAGGTGGGGTTCGAGGGGCGTCGAGATCGCGATCGTGGGGGAGGAGGAGGTGGGAGAGGGAAGGGTGGAGGCGGCGAGTGAGATTGGTGAGCTTGGAGGTAAGGGATCCGCGAGCAAATGCCATGGTGGGGAGGGATTTGGGGATTAGGGTTTAGTGCTGTGGGGTGGCGGGAACGGACGAACGGCCGCGGGCGAGAAGGCGCCCGGAGAAGAGAGGAGGAGAGCGGGATGTGGTGGGAAATGGGATAAAAAATGGGAAGGGAGGTGGTGATGGACCGGAGTGGAACCGGGTTTGACCCGGGTTTGCTAAAGAAGTAAACCTAGACTTGTTAATAATAATAGGGTAAATGGATTGGATTTGGTGGGATTTAGGTCTACCATAATCTTAATCCATACTTTCCTAATGGATGATGGGTAGAATGAATACCTATTAAGAAAATTTTTGACCGTTATTCTACGTACTACCCATTAGAGGGTTAATGAGTAGTAGATAGGATTGGTGGGTGAAATGGTTGAATTTTTTTATTATTAAATTTAGAATTATATTATTTTATAGACTTTTAATGGATTGAATTGAACTCAAAATAATCATTTTATTAATTTCTAATAACATCATAAGAGTTTATAATATGACAATCAAAGATAATACTAATAATTACAATTGTAAAAGGATTAAGCTAAAATTCTAAAATATTAGATAAAATCCATATCAATTACAATAGTACATAATAGTGAAAAGCATAATTAAACAACAATCTCATTTAAGCAACAATAGATCAAATAATACATGAAGTTATATGTATAAATATATTGATTAACATGCCAATTACAATCATACCATACGATCCAAGAACAGTCGTGATCAAACAATGCAAGGAATAGAAACAAAATAGAGAAATAATATTAGATCTTATCTAATCGAGTCGTTCCCAAGGATTTGCCTTAGAAAAATTGCAACCCTTAATTGGTACACAGGATTCTACGCTTTTCCTATTAAGACAAAATGATCTAGTAGATGGAGAACGTACTGGGTTTTCGTCTACACAGCGATACCTCAGTCGCCTCTTAATCAAATAGCACACCTGTCATAGAAAGTCACAATTCAGTTTCTAAGGCACAAAGTCGTCAGAGAGAAGAAGGGGAAAGTGCGAGAGAGAAGGAAGAAGTCTACAAAAACTATCACCACTCTTGTCTCATATACCCATTTCCTACGAGTCTACCCTTTTCCACACGACGTGTCCGTTGGAGAATGAGTTTTGATTGGTCAAATTGTAATTAATAAAGTAAGACATTAATTAAACTAAATTAGCTAATGTAATTTTGTGCAAAAAGTACTTAGAAATCGGAGACCATTCCCTCTAGCCCTCAAGCCCAAGCCCGAGCCTAGCGCATGCGTGTGTGTAGTCATTCATGTCTAGTCCAAGTTCTTGTGAACATTTATTTTAAAATTCTTTGGAAATAGGACTATTCAAGTTTTTACTCTTCACCAATGTAGTACTAGAGTCCCACAAACATACACAAAACTACCCTCTAAAACAATTCTTTCAAAATATTTCTTCTCTTGGACTTACACTTTTGGACTTACCATTAGACATTTAATCTTTATTAATAAAGGCAATCTAATGGATTTAACATGAGCATTATTTAATCAAGTGTCATAGGCCCAATTAAGCTCAACTTAAATTTGATTAATTAAATATTCAATAATCCCCCATAAAATCCAAAGTGTAATGTGCTATCTAGAATCAACTATCATGTCATATTTTCAGTTTGAATCGTCACCTAAGTTAACCAATATTACTTTCAAAGGAATTAAGTGAACTTATGTTTTAAACTTGAACCTTTAGCTGGAAGATGTCCATTGGTAACAACATGATAAAGATTATGGTGATGATCTCTAGGTTTGATACATTAATTGTCATGCATCCGTATTCTAAATCATGATTAACTTCAAGGAACAACTCAATTCCTCTATTACGGTCTCACAATGTCAATCATTTTGTTGGGCATCTCTAAGAATGTACTGTTAGTTGTAGATATCCTGTTTTGGCACTTCTTTATTTTTATTAAATCTCATTACTCAAATACTCTCTGATGGCCTAATTGCAAATTTAAGCCGTTGAATGCCAGTTATTTTAGCATTTAACATTATACGCTTCTAAATAAGTGTCTAATGTTATACGCTTCATTTTAAGCTATACACGTGATCTAAGGCGTTTAATGTCCTTAATTTTGTTCCTAATCAGTTTAATCAAGTTTCCTTTTTTAGATCCAAAATAAAGTTTCATATTTTTAAACGAATCTTCTTGTCATGTTTAGGGGTCTTTATTACCTCATTAAATTATTTGTTTAATCACATTTGAATTGGCAATTGACAAGTTTTTGTACTGATTGTGTTGAACACTGGTTGTTGGGGCATTTAACGCTAGCATCTTACACTTGATAACTCAGCAACACAAAATCAATCACTTTCTTTCTTTGGAAAATTTTGAATTCAAATTGTTTCCTCTTTTGAAAGATTCCCTTAAGCGTGCATAACGTCAATTAAGCCTTAATTGTGATCGGTTGCCCAATTAATTGGACGAATATTCCTATTGATAGTCTGGATGTGTTGAACGCCTAGATTTTGGTGTTTAATATGGAACCCCCTGTTTTGGATGTACAATACTTCTGATTTGGAAATTTTTGTTTGTAGTTGTCTAATCTTTCCCTTTTTGGATCATTTTACCTTTCTTAATTTTCTCGCGCTTCCAAAAATAGAGGGGCACCTCTAACCCTTGAGAGGGACAGACATCCATCGACATTGATCTAAAAGATCAAAATTTTGAGAAAGAGAGAGAGAGAGAGTAGAAAGGTCCTAAGCTTGAGTCTTCTATTGACTCCATCTACAAGCGTCATCACTTTGCATTTCTGCATACACACGTTATAAACAAAAGGGGGTTTCCTTTTTATATTGCATACTGCATTTTAAACTTTGCATTTTGTAGCTAGACATAACATTAGTTGCAATCAGGGGGATAAAATTCCTCAGGTAAGTATTTTTTTTCTTTTATTTCGTTATTAATTTTTAATTTCCTTTAAGCCTTGTTACTATATTGTATGAATTCGCATTTTTAATATTATTTTGCAAAGAAAAGAAGAAGAAGAAGCTCATTGATACGGGTACTCTTAAGCAGCACTGGTGCTGTCCTAAACCCACAACATCCACATCTCTCTAGGCATCTCGAAAGTCAGTGAAAGCAAACCGAGAATGGCGATCACACCAATTTTATCTTTTGTGGAGTGAAGGAATTGAATACAACCAAAGGGATACAAGTGAAGTGGTGAAATGATTCAAGGCATGTAAAACGTCCTCTTCATTCAAAATCCCGCATCTACAAATTGACGATCATGGTGGGACGACTAAAAGTACCATCGTGCTTGTAACCATGTCGGTGACAGCCTCGAGGACTTCGACGTGAAAGGTCAAATACACGAGGGTCGGTAAAGTCACGGCAAAAACAATAAAAATAAATATGCAAATGCAGAAGTCGCCACCTAGTCTATTAAAATGGAAGACGAGGAAAATCATATAAAACATGCAAATCATGCAATGGAAAAGCAGGTCATAAACCAGAAATGGGTAATGATCCCTGTTACGCACGAGGAAGGTATTAGGCACCCTCGTGCGCCCGATAAATCGGTCTTCTATTGGTTTCTCATTTTGCTTAAGAAATGTCGGCCTTTCAGCCTTTACTATACACTTGAGGGCGATATGCCATGCCATGTTAATGTGTGTGGTGTCTAAATACGGGTGCATGATGTGTAGGGGTGTGTCCTAATGCTCAGAAGTATCACTCGTATGTCGGGTCAAGTGTCGATGCAAAGTCATTGCATAAATAAGATCAAAGATCTAAAATTTTGAGTGATTTTTCATATTTGCTTTGCTATATGCCAACTGCAATCTAACATGCATAAAATGGTTGAAAACAAAGTCATGCCTCACTGGTATGTCAAGGAGGAAAACCAGAAAAAAACCAGAGGCGAATCGAAACAAAAATCATGCCAGAAAATCATGCAAATGTGGTTATGTGCTACTGAAAAATAGGCCAGTGAGCCTGTTTGGTGCGCCAGGCTGGTGCTCCAGTCTGGTGCGCCACCTAGGTGCTACTCTGTGGGCCAGAAAAATGTGCTGAGGGAAAACAGAAATCCATGTCATGCCAAATCACATGAGAATGCATTCTAGAAATGTATGTAATGCAAAATCTTTCGCAAAACTTGGAAAATATGCCTTAAAAATGAAAGAAATGCAAGTGCAATGACTTGTGGACCTTGTGCTCAAGGACAGTAGCCTCACACAAGACCCCACCTATTTATGCTAAAATGAAAGAAGCAAGACTCAGCCATATCACTGGATCATGGGCTGATGCATAAGGTTCTCCATGTAGGAGTAAAGTGCAACCAGCCTTCCAGATTCTAACCAAGGACTGAATATCTAAAGGGAGAAAACAACTAGAAAACAATCTTGTTTTAAACTGAAAACATGCATGCAAAACCATGGAATATCAAAGAACGAGCAGTAAAAG